>JAJIYU010006227.1:0-21009 GCA_030144865.1 Tinospora cordifolia | reverse complement strand
TTGTCCGATTTTTGGCAATTCTAAACCCTATTTCACTTTCTAATTAGTGTATACATGGTTTAATGCACACACCCTTTTATTTTGCTAATTTTCTCCTTTTAAATTATTTATGTTTGCATTTATTTGATGTTTTATTCCATTTTTTTTCCTACATGTATGTGTATATATTTCATACTTTATTTTTCTGATATGTAGAAATTATTTATGTATATTATTTACTTTACTGGGATCATTAATTCAATAATGGTCCATAATTCTTTATACATTTACTATTGTATAAATTAATTGACAAAAATTCTTGTTTATTCATTCTAAATTATGAGGTATTACAGTATGTAAGTGTTTGAATTTGGATGTGCTTTTGATTTGAATTAGTAATTTAGTGGTTTATGGAATGATCAACTGGGCTATGTGCTTACTCTTTCCTCTTATATTTTTTAGGAAATTGAATCATGAAGACTATTGAAATTAGATAGGTTTTAAATTTGAAATTTTGTATGTAAAGGCATGTTATCCAAGTTTTGATTGTTTAAATTATGACTTCCGCTGAATTTGGTTTTAATTTGAGTTATGTACTCTTTTATTATTTGAGATTCAAATATGTACTTCTTTAATTTATTGAACAAATAAAGATTTGAGAGTTTCTTTTATCCCATTGTAATAGTCTTATTAAGTTAAAATTAAATTGTTTGAGTTGTGTGCTCATTATGAATTAATAAGACTTGGGATAATTGAAATAGAATGTAATGCAAGTTGTGTAGTTGTAAATGTAATATTGGTTCGGCCTGCCTCGTTGTTAAGTCCAATTGAAAGTCTTAGGGGTTGGGGTGTTACAGTTTCGAATTTGGTTTTTTGGGAAATTGAAGCATTATGATGGTAATTAGTGTCATTACCACAATAACGAGTGAATGATTCCTACGCATTGTTTTGTGTTTCATTCTAGTTTGCTGACCCTTTCATTCATTGAACTATATGTCTTTTGCTCCATTATTTCATGGATCTTCGAAAGTTTATTACTTGATTTTTGTACAAATTTTAGGATATTACAACCTATCCCCCTTAAAAGAAATTTCATCCTCAAAATTTGCACTCCTTCGTTCTGATGCCATTTGATCATGTATTTTTGCTAAGATGTCTAAGTATTTAGTTTTCATCTCGCTTTTCAACTCTTAGGTGCTTCTTCCACTCCATGATGCCTCCAGAGAATGTTAACTATGGCAATGTATTTCATTCTCAAGTTTTGCACCTTGCAATTTATGATTTTGACTGTTGCTTCTACCTATGTGGCATCATCTTGAATGTTGATCTTCTCCAAATGGATTATGTAAGAGGGATCTAGGTCATATCTTCTTAGCATTGACACATAGAACACATCCTGTACTAAGGGCATTTCGTTTGGTATGTCTAATTCGTTGGTGCGTTTTCCAATGGATCGATGAATCTAAGTGATAGCTTTCTTTTATGCCCAAATTGTTTGATTCCTTTTTGGGGCCTAATCCTCAAAAGTACCTTATCCCCCGTCTGAAACTCTAGACTCTTCTCCTCTTATCTACATAACTCTTCTATCTACTTTGTGTTATGGCCATTCTCTTCTGTATCTGCTTGACTTGATTATTTATTTCCTCAACCGAGTCTTGTAATATCCCATGTTGGTCGGACACTAAAGCGATGCTTAGCTAAATGAACAATTGCAAGCCTTACTAGTGCCGAACTTTTTTGGGAGACTCAGGTTCGAGTCTTGCCAAAAACAAAACCCTACACCTAGTCAGTGGTGGGTAAGGTGGGGACAATATTAATATGTTGTTGTCATAAATGGTATTAGAGCAGGCTCTTGGCAATACGGGTGTGCATCTTGAGGATGAGATGGCCTCCAAGGGTGGTGGATTGTAATAATCCCACATCGATTGGCCCTTAGAGTAGAGACTAGGCTATGAGTGCAAACACGGGTGGTTAGTAGTGCCAAACACTTTTGGAAGACTCAGGTTCAAATCTTGCTAAGAATAAAATCCTGCACCCAGTTAGTGGTGGCTAAGGTGGGGACAATATCGTCATGGTGGACCCAAGTTGTTACAGCTCTGAGTGTAACAGGTTTGCATTTCAAGGACAAGATGGCCTCTAAGGGGGGTGGATGTAATAATCCCACATCGACTGGACCTCAGAGTTGAGATTGGGCTATAAGTGCATACGTGGGTGGTCACTAGTGACAAAGCCTTTTGGGAGATAGCTAGAAGGCATCTCTCCAGGAACAAAACCCCCACGTGGAAACGTGTCTAACAGGGGACAATATCGTCACATAGTGGGACCTGGTGTGTTACAAATGGTATTAGAGCTACTCTACGTGTGACGGAGGTGTGAGTCCTGAAGACAAGACTGCTCCATGGAGAGTAGATTGTGATTTCCCACATCAGTCCGACACTAGAGCGATGCCTGGGCTAAATGAGCAATTGCAAGCCTTACTAGTGTCAAACGTGTTTGGGAAACTCAGGTTCGAGTCTTGCCAAAAACAAAACCCTACACCCAATCAGTGGTTGCTAAGGTGGGGACAATATCGGTACGTAGTGCGTGTGGGTTGTAAGAAATCTGAAGCGCATGGTCCTCAAAATTGGCCCAATAGGTTGGTTTTCTATAAAGAGCTTCATAAGGAGTCATCTTTATGCTTGCCTGGTAACTGTTGTTATAGGCAAATTCCGCCAAGTGTAGATACTTGCTCTAGTTGCCCTAAAATTAAGGATGCAAGACCTCAACATATCTTCTAGTATCTGAATTATTCTTCTAGACTGTCCATTTATCTGTGGATGGAAAGTTGTGCTTCTGGTGAGTCTAGTGCCCAACTCATTTTGTAGACTCTGCCAAAATTGTGATGTGAATCGAGAGTCTCTGTCTGACACTATAAGTCTTACTTCTCCTAACTCATTGACTCGATCCGTGGATCTAATAGGCAAGAAATGTGCTACTTTAGTGAGACGATCCACGATCACCCACATAATATCTTCTCCTTTTTTATTCCTGGATAACTCGCTGACCAAATCCATGACAATTTTGTCCCACTTTTATTCTAGGACTGGAAGTGGTTCTAATAGTGTGGTGGGTTTCTTGTGTTTGGCCTTCACCTATAGAAACGTTAAATATTTAGAGACATACTTAGTTATATCAGTTTCATTCCTCTCCAACAGTAAGTCTCTCTGAGGCTTTGATACATATTGTCACTTGTAACACCCTGCCTCCCTTCCTTTAGCCCACATCATTCGATGATATTTTTCTCTTTCCTTGGGCAACCCGAGAGGCGGGCCTGTTTGTCACATTAACTCTTTCCTTTCTCTTCTTTTCTCAAATCCTTGGGACTTCTTGAGTAACATTAAGTCTGTACAATTTCAATAAGACAATAAGAAATCTTTTACATAAAATAATTCAATATTATTAATTGATTCAAAAAGCATACAAAGACGTCATGTTTATTACCACGGAAACTAAGCTTCAAAATTCAAATAAAATAAGGAGACTAACATGCCCTGTAATTTAATAAAATCTAAAGAAAATATTCCAAGTGACTTCCATGTAGCCTTGATTTATCAATTTCCTAAAAGATTAGAAAAAAGGGGTGAGCTTAAAGCCCAATGGATCATCCCAAATATTTAAGTAATTATTTCAACAAATAAGATAAATATTTCAACTTTCAAATATTACATGATTCATTCAATTCATTGTTCATAATTGTAGTTAAGATCGAAAGGGGTTCACCCTTGGTATTCTGGGTTTAGGGAGAGAGATCTTTTTAGAAACTCAAACCCTTACTAGTGACGTGGTATTACTCTTATAGCCCAATTCACTTAGGGTCAATCCTGACGCCCACTTCCAAGTCAAAGGTCTAGTATGCGGGGTCTAGAGTTGAAACACACACAAAGAAATCCTTCTTCGCGTCGACATGTGGTTATAATCTTAATTAATACTTTGTTAAGTGCAAAGCATGGCATTTATGTCTGTAAATTAAACAAAAATTAGACATGAATTAAACATGAATTAAACATGTAAGCATGGTAATATCATTGCAAAACATCACAGATCATGCATCTTTATTAATTTACGCTTAAGCATGCATATTCTACATGGCATGTATAATGGTGATCATAGATATTTAAAGCATAACACACATACAAGCCTTATTTAAATCAAATTAATAAATTAAAATAGGAAGTCATCTCCACCTAAATCATTTAATACTTTGATCTTGAGATTCTAAGCTCCTTGAACTTCTGTTGAACCTTCACAACTTGTAGCACAAAATTTGTGTAGACTTTTGTTTCTCCACCTTCCTACTACTCTAATTGTTGTTTAAAACTGCCAAAAAATGAAAGAGATGCGAAGAGGAGAGCAAGGAGAACAAGAAGAGAATTGTCTTGTTCTTGTTGGGATAAAGAGAATGGTGTTCATGCTTGGGTTTATATATAATTTCTAGTGGATAAGTTTTGGCAAGTTTGGGTGACTTCAATGTAGAAACATTTCTAAAACTCTTCCCCTTTCCATTTTATTTGTTTCCTATACATAAGAATTAGTAAGTAAAGGTTTTAATTCTCTATTTTATTTATTTTTCACTCACATATATTAGTAAGTAATTGTTTTAGAAGTCGCTAATACATTCTTTTGGGTTGATTTTATTTTAGAAACATTTCTAATTCTCTATTTTACTTTATTTAAATTATTTTTTAATTTTAATTATTCAAAAACTTTTTCGGGTGTTACATCACCATGTGGATGCATTGTGTATTTAATTTGATTGGCTTTGTCCAATATGACGATTACACACTATCCACCCTAAGGAACATAGATCCTATCTTCAATTCTCAATGCACCTTCGATATCGATTCTAAAGTCTATATGTTTGCCCTGTTCAATATTTTCAATTAGAGTCGTGATCCACTTATCTTGCCTTTGCTCTTCTTTCATCTGATGCAAAAGGTTTGGTTGGCATGTCATGTTCTAGAGGTATACTTGCTTCTCATTTGAAGTGACATCCAAGTTGAAATCCTCAATTAAGTGGTACATTTGACCTTTTTTCTCATCTTGTTTGTTAAATTTCCTACTCAAAGCATCCCCCACTACATTGACCTTCCCCGATGGTAATGTAATTGGAATTCATAATCTTTAAGGAATTCCATCCATCTCCACTACCTAAGATTTAACTCCTTCTGGGTGTAGATGTACATCAAACTCTTGTGATCTAAAAAATAGATCGAGTCTTTCACCTTAAAGATAGTGTCTCCAAATTTTTAGGTCAAATACAATGGTCGCTAATTCTAGGTCATGTGTTAGGTAATTTTGTTCATGAACCTTCAATTGTCACGAGGTATAAGCAACAACCTTTCCTTCTTGCATCAACAATGCACCCAATCCGTTTTGCGAAGCATCCGTATATATGCGATATCCAACACTATGCGTAAAGGTAACTAATATGGGCATTGAAGTTAATCTCTTCTTTAATTGTTGAAATGATTGTTCATACTTCTCATCCCAATTGTAATTGACTCCTTTTCTAGTGGTTATGTGTTTGGCTCACTTCAAGAAATCTTGGATGAATCTTCTGTAGTATCTAGCTAAGCTTAAGAAACTTTTGATCTTCGTCACAGTCATAGGTTGTTCTTAGTCTATGACAGCTTCTACCTTATCGAGATATATCAAGATGTCTTCCGCTGATACTACATGGCCAAGGAACTTGACCATTTTCATCCAGAACTCACACTTGCTGAACTTAGCATATAGTTGGTTTCTTCCAAGTGCCTCCAATACAATCTTTAAGTGCTCTACATGCTAAACTTTCAACTTGGAGTAAGTTAGGATGTCATCTAAGAACACCATTAAAAATTGATCAAGGTATTGTCTGAATACTCAGTTCATCAGATCCATGAATGCTGCCAATGAATTGGTTAAACGAAATGGCATTACTGTGAACTTTAATTATCCATATTGGATCCTATAGGTTGTCTTGGGTATGTCTACTCTCGGATCCTCAACTTATGATATCTTGATAAGATCAATCTTTGAGAAATGAGTAGCTCCTCTCAATTGATCGAATATATTGTCTATCTCTGGCATGGAAAACTTATTCTTCACTGTCACCTAGTTCAATTTCCACTAGTTGACACACAACCCCATGGATCGATATTTCTTCTTCATGAGCAACACCGAAGCTCCCCATGGTGATTCATTTGGTCTAATGAATCCATTTTCTCAAAGCTCATCCAATTGAGTCTTTAACTCAATTATTTCTATTGGTGCCATTCTGTAGGAAGGAATGACTATGAGGTTACTTCTAGGTTGAACTTCAATCTTAAATTCTATTTCTCTATTCAGTGGTAGTCCTGGTAAATCATTTGAAACTACATCTTCATAATCTTGAATGACCTCTAAGTTTTGAATTCCTTTTTTGTCCCTTAGTGTCCTCCTCGAAGAAATTCTTGAATTCATCTTTTTGCTTTAAACAGTTCAGTATTGTTATTATCGGGCTTCTTGGTAATCTTTGCATATCACCATTTATCCGAAAGGTGTCTCTAGAAGATAATGTTATTATCACCCTTCTCTTGGGATATGTGCTCAATACTAGGTTAACCAGTCCATCCCCAATATTACATCGTACCTAAAAAATAGGAGTACATAGAGATCAGCTGAAATCAACTTATCTACAAATCTAAGGTCGCAACTACACACTCCTTTTAAGGTAACTATGGTCCCTATGGGTGTGGATACGTTCAGTGTGATAGGCAAGGTGTTTATGATTAGTTGTAACCTATCTGCTATGTGTTTAGGAACAAAGGGTTTGGTAGCACCCAAATCAAACAAGAATTATTTAGCAACATTAAATAATAGAAATGTACTTTCTACTATAGGGATTTGTTTGTTCTGGACATCCACAACAGCAAACACTCTAGAGTGGTTTTGTCCATGACCCTAGTTCTAGTTCTGTCCCTGATTATTATTTTGTCAAGGCTATTGTTGTTGCGTAGCTTGAAAATGACCATTTTGTCCTCCTCCTTGATTGTACCATGGTTGTTACTATTGGGGAGTTTGAGCTGGTGCTCCTATAGGGAAATTCTCTGCTATATGTCCCCTCTATTTATAGAGAAAACATAACCATAATCTTTTTGCCAGCTCCCTCCACTCCTCTTTAGCTTGGTTGGGTTGTACTTGTTCCTAAGTCTTACTTCCATCATTTTGATAGGTGTTTTGCTTCTTATTATCGTTTCTTGCCTTTTGTCCGCTTTGCGACCTTTTGTTTCAATCTTTAGGGACTATTCAAAGTTGATGTCCCTCTCAATCAATTGAGCCCTAACTACTATTTCCTTGAATGAAGTTAACTTCTCAATCAACTAATCTTTACTCGTAGTCCTTCAACAAACATATTGGTCTTGGCTTGCTCATCTTGCACCAATTCTGGTGCAAATCTTGATAATTCTGTAAATTTCCTTTCACACTCAGTCAACATCATTGTTCTCTGAGTTAATCATGCGAACTCAGACTCAAGCTGTCTTGTCGTGGCTGTTGAGAAGAAGTTATCATAGAACAAATTCTTGAATTGTTCCCATGTTATGGTTGAAACGTCTATCTCTTGATCATTCGTTATCATTTCTCACTAGTGGTAAGCAGGTCCGACAAACTAGTGCACTGCTAAGGCTACTCGCGTGTGCCCAGATGCCCCTAAGGCATTCAGATGCTTATTCATCTCAAAAAATCAAATATCAGCTGCCATGTGGTTTGCCTTGCCCTTAAAGGTACTTGGATGCATAATCCCTCTTACCTCTCCATTATTCTAACCTAACCTTCATCATACCCTAAACACTAGCCTTAATGATCAAAGCTCTACTATAAATAGAGAGCCACTCCCCCCATTCTCCTCATACCGAATTGAAGTATTGACGTGTTCTTGAGAGGAAAGGAAGAGGAATAGAGTTTGGAAGAAAGAGTAGCTAAAGTTGAGGAACAAGTTTTCTCCTTTGTCTCCTTAAAATTCTTTTTCTATTCCTTTTATTTCATGCAAAGTCTGAGTTACATTATGGCCTAAAAGATTACACCACTTTGGGTAGGTTTTTGAAGACCATAAAATGCCCAAAAAGGCTCAAATCGTTCATCATCAAAGAGTGGATAGCATAAGCTTTTCAACACCTTTGGAACCACAAAGTTTTGATAACCATAGCCTCTATACCAAGGCTAAAATTATCGCCCAACATTAGTTACAAAATAGTACCTTTTATGGCAATTTTGGAATTGTGTAGGCATGATCCAAGGAAACTACCACGAGGATTCAAACCTTGTTAAGTGTATTATAAAATAGACTCAAGAATGACCCCGATTGGACAGTTGAAGACACCAAACCAACCTTCCAAAACTTATTGTGCAAAAATGGGACAGATTTGCAAACTAGCAAGTTCATGTTCATTTTTTGTTCAAACATGAGCCTGACTGAAGAAAATAGTCATCACCACGACGCTCTTCATCGTGAGCACTACAAGATAAATCCAAGAATCGCATTAAATAGAGTCCTAAAACTCAAGTTATGACCTCTTGAAGTTTAATATATATCATAGATGTAATTTGTAAATTAGACATTAAACAATCACGTCAAAGTTTATGGGTTATTTTGAACCTGAGAACACTTTAGAGGTCATTTCAAACCTAAAGCCATGTTTAGGAGCTAAATTGAATGCAAACTAAGACTCAATTAATTTTATAAGAATCTCGAAAAACCAGCACCACCACGAGCATCAAATAACATAAAGAACATGTAAATCGAGGTACAAATGATTTTCAACTCACACACCTTTAACCATGTTTGCTTACATATTATATATAAAATGGCCTAGGTGATAGTAGAATGCACCCGTTATTGATGCTATGATTAAATGCTTATATTTGCATTGATTTTGTGAATAATGAGAATATGATTTGAATGTATGTTGTTTACTATGATCATATGCACGTGACCATGATAGATTTAGAGCATATACAGGATGTTGTTTGCGCATTAAAGGCTCTTACATAAATTTAATAGATGAGTATAGTCCATGAGAATATGTCATTTTAGAATTCAAGCATGGTAAAGATATGATCAAATGAATATTACGTATTATACTCATTTGCATGAGGGTACGAAGAATCTATCATTTAGAGAATTATCATTTAATATGCATGAACATGTTAGTGACCAAATACAAGATAACAACTCACTTGGAGGGATTGATTGGTCTAAGGATAATCAACGATGGTTCTCGCGTTAACGTCTCAATTAAGAGACGGGTGTGTGATCAAACTTAGGAAACTCGATCGTGGCTCATGTATCTTCCAAGTTTCGGACTATTTGATGACATACACGCGATAGCCTTGATGCCAATGATTGTAATATCCTAAATTCTCTATACTCAATTAAATGAAATTTATCATCAATTCAGTGAAATTGGGTGCAAAATAAAATCAAACTTATTTCGGGCTCAATTTGGCAGGTTTTCAAAAGTCTTATTTGGTGACCCTTAGGGACCCAAAACAACCTGAAACAAAGTAAGGTGACATGACTGGCTAATTGGATAACATATCCAAAAATTAGAACAATTGGTCAAGATTAGGATTTTCATTTGCTAAATGCCCTTCAAGGGTCCAAATTTGGAAAGAATTTGCATTTAGGATAATTTGGGGAATCAAAATGTTTCAAAATGAAATGAAATTACATGAACTAACAAAATGAATTGCATATCCAAAAATCAAGCGAATTGGCCAAGATTTGGATTTTCATTTGCCTAGTAACCTCAGTGGGTCTTAAATAAGAAAAGTTTTTGAGGGAAAATCACCTTGGGCCAAACCATACCTTAAAACTTGCATTAGGTTCATGTTATTCCAAAACTATAGGTTATAAATTATAATTCCTTATAAGTAAGGAGATATTAATTTTTATTTGATTTTTGTGAACCCATGAAGTCATGGCCACCCTAAGCATGTGCAAGTCACATAGGTGGAACACCAATATCATGTATACCCTCACCCCACCCTAAGCTCTATGGGACGTTTCCTTTATTTGAGTTCATGTAGAATGATCACATGTGTCATGAAAATGATCAGCTATGCCACCCCTATGAGACATCCCATTAGTATTAAGAAACCATGAATGAATGATTCCATGTACACCATGATGTGATCATATACAGCATGCTCTACACACCAAAAACATCCCAAATAATCCAAATTAAAAGTTTATAATTTAAGAGTAGAAATTGCTGAAAAATGTTTCTAAAATGCAAGGAATAATATTAGAAGTTTCTAATCTAAAAATAGAAGTTATTGAAAAATGTTTCTAAACACCTTAGGAACAAGATTAGAAGTTTCTAATTCAAAATAGAAGATTGCCAAATCTTGTTGATTTGGTGTGCATAAGAAAAGGAATTCATTACCAAAACATATTGGAAAATTGCATTGCTCACAATATCATACCTAGATTAACTTCCAATCAAAGAATAGTAATTATTCTAAATCCTTTTTGTATTCATACATAAATAAGAAATCAAATAAAGCTTATGTCTTGTGTTTACTCTAGGAATTGGAAATTAAATCAACCCACATTTTAAATCGTGAGCACACTCAATCTATGCATTCCAAAACATCCCTATAAAGGAATGAAAAGGTTTCCTAGTGTGAGCATGCTCAAACCATCCTCTAGTGCTCATGAAACTCTATATAAACCCCCTCATGCTCTCATTCTTCTCATCTCAAAGCAAAGAGTTGACACTTCTCTCTTTGCTTGTTCTTACCCTCTTCTTGGCACCTCTTCTTACTCTCTTTTCTTTCTTGTGTGAGAAGTTCTTATTCAGTATTTTAGAGAGTTATTGAAGTAGTTTTGTTAGTGATTAGAAGTTCTTAGAGTTTTAAAAGTGGTAGATAAGGGGAACCTCTGCCAGATTCAACAAGAAACTCGGATTAAGGTGGAGGAAATTTCTTAAACCTCTACTTTGTTATTTTAAAATTTTAGCATGTTCATGCTTGTTTAAATTTTGATTTTCAGCATGTTTTATTTCAGTTTCAGCATGAATAATCATATTTTAATTTTAGTTTAGCATGTTTTTATGTTTTAATTATTCATGATACCATGCCATGGTTAGATTCCATACTTAGGTTTATTTGAAGCTTCAAGCATGCCATATGATGTTTTTATCCTTTCGTGGTTGTTTAAAATTATAAAATTTATATTCTAAATTTTGTTTATGATTATGTGATCTTAAACATAAGAAAGTGAAGATAAGAACCACATACTATCATAGTAACCCATATGGGTGTTATGGGTGTTCTTAACACATGTTTGGAGTGTGTGGTTGCATGGCACAACTAAGGGATACTTGGTATGTGGTATCCAATGAAAAGTGACAAAGAAATGTCTTTCCATCCTAAAGAGGGGTATCTAAATTAAGAACATTAAGGGAGTAAAACCCATTTCAGTCTTAACGTCAACTACAACCAAAAAGTTGTGTGAATCACTTAATGCACGAAAGTATTTGAATTTAGGCGTGTTATTGATTTGAATTAGTAACTTAGTTATTTAATGAATGATCTACTAAGCTATGTGTTCATCCCTTCCTTCTATTTTTCAAGAAATTGAATTTCACGAAGACTATGAATTTTTTTAAAAGTCTCTGGTTAGAAAGTTTATATTGTAAGGGCATAATGCCCCAAATTTTGAATTAAAGGCTTCCATAAATTTTACTTTTGAATTTTAGAGTTATGTACTCAATCTTTGGACTTGATTTCAATAATGTAATCTTTTTATTTTATTTGAATGAATAAAGATTTGAAGTTTATTTGTACTCAATGAAAGTGTATTCATGACTATTTCAATAAATATAAGAATAAAGAAACTAAGATGCAAGTTGTGTATTTGTAAATGTAACGTAAGACCCAACCCGCCTTGTGGTTGAGCTTAAACTTGTTTCTAAGGGGTTGGGATGTTACAAAAGTGGTATCAAAGCCTAGGCTTTAGGTGTTTTGGACTAAAATTAGAAAATCAATCAGTGGCTATTTGACTAGAATTAGAAACTCACATTAGGGTTTCACTTTGAATTGAATTGAATCTTGATTGCCTTACCTTCTATTTTTGAAATTGAAAAAAATTATAGAAAATGTTTTCAAAAGGGAAATATACGCTTTTAAAACATTTTGTTTGGATACAAAGACTACAAGTTGAGTTGATAGTAGATATTGTCCTGAGTAAAGCTAAACATTAAAAGGGAGGTGGGTTATCCCGTCCTAGAAAGTGCAGTTGGTAAGCAAACTTCGGTGTTGCTGCTCGATTTGGAGGTTGTCTCACTAGCTTGTACGAGTAGTCTAAGTTTAAGAACATCTTTACTTTCTATAAAAAAAATTATAAAGTGAAAAATTAGGGCAAGAAATCAAATAGAAGTCGAAAAATATGCCAAATGTGGTATCTCGGCTAGACAAAGTTGTTGATCAACCAAACAGAACCTTAAGTCTAGGGGAAAGACTTTAGGTAGAAACGTGGTGTAGCCATGGGTGGCACAGAGGATCAAAAACATAAGTCTTTAGGACATAGGCTAGAGACTGAAACTTGTGTGAAAATAGCAAATTGTTTGATGAGGACATGGGACTTAGAAGCTTCTACATCTTTCGGTTTCTATGTTGTATGGGATGCATAGGAATTTGGGGTTATGAAGGAAGCCTGGACTTGGAGAATGATGGACCATGTGTTGGTGAATGATCGATAATTCTAGCAGAACGGGTTTCTTTATGCTCACTGGTATGGGACTGTGGAGTATAGTGGGCTTGGGAACCTAAGTTATCGAGCAATTTGTGAAATTGTTTGGGTGCGGCTCTGTTCTAGGTGAAAGCCTAAGTGGAAGAGCAATGGTAGTATGGGACATTTGAACTTGAAAGCTTAGTTGGAAGCCTTAAACTTTGTGGTGGTAGCGTAAACTATTTGATTATATGATTGTGTGATATGTATGTTTTACTATTTCTTTGCTTTGAGACCAAATCATGTACCCACGCATGAAAAGAACTTAGAAGAAAAACTTTTAGGCCACTAAACAAATCGAGAAGCTAAAACTAAATCTAGAGTCATGATAGTACGAAAGTTTGATGAAACAAACATTGGCATTGAAAAGATGAGCCAGGAAGAGTTCCAAGAAGTCTTCTATGAAAATTTTTGTCCAAAGATGACACTGAGGAAGTTGTAGGAAGACTTTTTCAGGTTGAATCAGAATGAACTGACTGTAGCTGAGTATGAGAGAAAGTTTACTAAATTTGATAAATTTTCTTAGGAGCTAATCTGAGAAGAAAGAATGAAAGCTAATTGGTTTGCTCAGGATCTCAAGATTGAAATTCAAAAAGTGATTATGACCCTAAGCTTAAAGACATATAGGGATCATAGAACATGAACTCAACTTAGAATAGAGGTTGAGAGAAAAGAACAAGAGGCCTAGTAATGAAATAGAGAATCCAAAAGCCCAAAAAAAGAGTAAGAGTGGTAGGAAGGCACCACAAACCCAGAAACAAAGGCAAAATAAAGATGAACTAAAAGAATAGGTGAGAAAGTAGGAATTGTGCTATGTGCACAGGTAGAACGGTCATATAGCAAGAAATTTCCTGACTGCACCCACTCAAGCTCCTCAACATAGAAAACTCAGGGAATAGGTCAGAATGATCATTATCAGGACAGACAACAACAGCAGAATGCCAACCAGGGGAAGAATCAGGGTCGTGGGTAGAACCAAACCAAAGTGTTTGTTGTTGAGGCTCAAAAACAACAAGACCTACCCTAGAGACCCTAGTATAACAATACCAAGAGAACTTGATTACCCCTTTATTTTTTTAAATAAATTGCTATATGTTAGCATTTATGAATTTTTGCTTGAGTAAGGTTTTGTACTTGAATGTTTCCAATTAATGAAATTAATTTCCTTAAGAGCTTTTGTTACTATATTTTGAATGTTAAAAATAGAAACAAAGTGTTAGTCAGTCAAAGTAACAATCCCAAAGCCTGTTGTGTGGTCAAGTCCACTGAGTTGGAGGTGGGAAATGTTCAACCTTAAATGGTTATACCAAATAATTAAAAACTTTAGGATGGGTGTGACTCTAAATGAAAGACAAGTCTATCTATATAGCAAGTCTTGCCATCGGATCTATTACATCAGATCAGGGATGAACAAAAGACAAGACGAATGGTTCACAAACCTGATGGGGGAAAGTGAATGGGATAAACATATTGACCATAGGTTAGATGCTAAGAATACCCTAAGACTCAGGAAGAAAACACTGTATGAGTAATTGTGGATTGTCTCACTAAAGTGGCTTAGTTCCTTCCAATCAAATCCATAGATCAAGTCAATAATTCTAAGAGAGTCACCTGGACACTAGAGGATATGTTGAAGTCTTATGCCTTAGACCTTAAAAGAAAATTGGGGAAAGTATGAACCTAACGTTCAAGGTGTTGCTACTTACGAGGAAACAGTAGTCAGAATCCTCGACCACAAAGCACAAATTTTGAGAACGAAGGATATTTCATTGGTGAAAGTGTTGTGGAAGCATCACGAGGTGGAATAAGCTACTTGGGAACTCGAAAGTGAAATGAGGACCAAGTATCCACTCCTATTTACTAGAAATCCTTACTTATGTACAAATTTTGAGGACAAAATTTTTCTAAGGAGGTTAGCTTGTAATACCCTGAATTCTTTATACTGAATTAAATGAAATTTATCATCAATTCAGTGAAATTGGGTGCAAAATGAAACCAAGCTCATTTTAGGGCTAAATTTGGCAAGTTTCTAAAAGTCTCATTTGTTGACCCTTAGGAACCCAAAACAACATGAAACAAAGTAAAGTGAAATAAAAAAAATTAATTCGACAACATATTCAAAAATTAGAACAATTGGTCAAAATTAGGGTTTTCATTTACCAAATGCCCTTCAGGGGTTCAAATATGGAAAGAATTGGTATTTAGGGTACTTCAGAGAATCGAAATGACCCAAAATGAAACGAAATGACATGAAATAAAAAAAAATGAATGACATATCCAAAATCAGGACAATTGGCCAAGATTGAGATTTTCATTTGCCTAGTGACCTCAGTGGGTCTTAAATAAGAAACGTTTTTGAGAAAAAATCACCTTGGGCCAAACCATACCTTAAAACTTGCATTAGGTTCATGTTATTCCAAAACTATAGGCTATAAATCATAATTCTTTGTAAGTAAGGAGATATTAATTTTTATTTAATTTTTGTGAACCCATGAAGTCATGGCCACCCTAAGCATGTGCAAGTCACATAGGTGGAACACCAATATCATGTACACCCTCACCCTACCCTAAGCTCTATGGGACGTTTCCTTTATTTGAGTTCATGTAGAATGATTACATGTGCCATGAAAATGATTACGTATGCCACCCCTATGAGACATCCCATTAGTATTAAGAAACCATGAATGAATCATTCCATATGCACCATGATGTGATCTTATACACTATGCTCTACACACCAAAAACATCCCAAATAATCTAAATTAGAAGTTTAAGAGTAGAAATTGCTAAAAATGTTTCTAAAACGCAAGGAATAAGATTAGAAGTTTCTAATCCAAGAATAGAAGTTGTTGAAAAATGTTTCTAAACGCCTTAGGAAAAAGATTAGAAGTTTCGAATTCAAAATAGAAGATTGCCAAATCTTGTTGATTTGGTGTGCATAAAAAAAGGAATCCATTACCAAAACATATTGGAAAGCTACCTTGCTCATAATATCATACCTAGATTAACTTCCAATCAAAGAATAGTAAGTATTCTAAATCCTTTTTGTGTTCACACATAAATAGGAAATCAAATAAAACTTATATCTTGTGTTCATACTAGGAATTGGAAATTAAATCAACCCACATTCTAAATCGTGTGCACACTCAATCTATGCATTCCAAAACGTCCCCATAGAGGAATGGAAAGGTTTCCTAGTGTGAGCATGCCCAAAACGTCCTCTTGTGCTCATGAAACTCTACATAAACCCCCTCATGCTCTCATTCTTCTCATCCTAAAGCAAAGACTTGACACTTCCCTCTTTGCTTGTTCTTGCCCTCTTCTTGGCACCTCTTCCTACTCTCTTTTCTTTCTTGTGTGAGAAGTGCTTAGTTTAGTATTTTAGCGAATTGTTGAAGTAGTTTTGTTGATAATTAGAAGTTCTTGAAGTTCTAAAAGTGGTAGATAAGAGGAACCTCTGTCGGATTCAAATAGAAACTCAAATTAAGGTAGAGGAGATTTCTTAAACCTCTACTTTGCTATTTTAAATTTTTAGCTTGTTCATGTTTCTTTAAATTCTGATTTTTAGCATATTTTATTTCAGTTTTAGCATAAATGATCATATTTTAATTTCAGTTTTAGATTTTTTTCTATTTTAATGATTCATGGTTCCATGTCATGCTTAGGTTTACTTTGAAGTTTTGAGCATGCCATATGATGTTTTCATGCTTTCTTGGCTATTTAAAATTTTGAAATTTATATTCTGATTTCTTTTATGATTATATGATCTTAAACATAAGAAAGTGAAGATAAGAACCATGTACTGTCATTGTGACTCGTATAGGTGTTATGGGTGTTCTTAACACATGATTGAAGTGTGTAGTTGTGTGGCGCAACTAAGGGATACTGGTTTGTGGCATCCCATGGAAAGTGACAAAGAAATGTCTTTCCATCCTAAAGAGGAATATCTAATTAAGAACATCAAGGGAGTAAAACCTCCTTCAGTCTTAATGTCAACTACAACCAAAAAGTTGTGTGAATCACTTAATTCATGAAAGTGTTTGAATTTGGATGTACTATTGATTTGAATTAGTAACTTAATTATTTAATGAATTATTCACTGGGCTATATGCTCACCCCTTCCTTCTATTTTTCAGGAAATTGAATTTCATGAAGACTATGAATTTTTTTGAAAGTCTCCTTTTAGAAAGTTTATATTATAAGGGCATAGTGCCCTAAATTTTGAATTAAAGACTTTTGCTAAATTTTACTTTTGAATTTTAGAGTCATGTACGCAATCTTTGGATTTGATTTCAAGAATGTATTCTTTTTATTTTATTTGAATGAATAAATATTTGAAGTTTTCCTTTTCTTCACTTGCATTATCTTATTGAATATTAAACTCAATGAAAGTGTATTCATGACTATTTCCATAAGTGTGAGAATAAAGGTACTGAGATACAAGTTGTGTACTTGTAAATGTAACATAGGACCCAACCCACCATGTGGTTAAGTTTAAACCTACTTCTAGGGGGTTGGGGTGTTACAGTGGCATTCTTGCGGAATTCACTTGGCCAGAGGTAGGAGAATCACCTTAGGGTCTACAACCCTACCTTGATCAACTGAAAACAATGTATTATTTGTATTGCCTAATGTATGGAAGTGATTGGTTATATGATGTGCTTGCTATATTATTAAATTATCTGTGAGTTAGAATAATCAACTAGGCTCATAGTGTTCACCCCTTCCATTTTTCAAATGTAGAAAACTAGTATACCAACTGAAAGATATGGGCCAAAACTTACTATCCTTATTTTCTTAATTTTTATGTCTTATGATATTTCTTAAACATTAGAAATTATAAGAGCATGAATATAATAATTAACGGCCATTTGATCAATGAATGAACCCTGATGTGGAGTACTTTTGGGCACACCATTACTATATTATGTTTCTATTATTAATGCTTATGATATAATAATACTGTGAAAACTAGTTTTAAAACTAATAAACTAATAGGATAAAAAATGACTCAAATAATTGTAATTACCTAGAATATGGAGAACATTGTTTTAATAGTTCTGAGATAGAGATTACAAGTTTAAATTGATAGTAGGTAAGCCTAGTCTCAAGTAAAGTTAAACACTGAACGAGAGATAGGTTATCCAAGTCGAGAAGACATGGTTTTTGTAATACCCTGAAAACTCTATATTTGATGAAATGAAATCCAATGTCTATCAGTGAAATTTGGTGTAAAATGAAATCGGGTTCATTTCAAGGGTAAATTTGACAAGTTCCCAACTCCCATTTTGTAACCCAGGGAAGCAAAACAACTTCAAATAAAGTAAGGTGACATGAACCGACTAATTGGACAACATATCCAAAAATTAGAACAATTGGTCAAGATTAGGGTTTTCATCTGCCAAACGTCCTTCAGCAGGTCCAAATTAGAATGAATTGGCATTTAGAATAATTCAAGAAATCAAGATAACAAAAAATAAAACGGGATATCATAAACTAACAAAAAAATAACATATCCAAAAATTAGAACAATTGGCCAAGATTTAGATTTTTATTTCATAGTACCTTTAGTGGGTTCTAAATAAAGAAAGTAAATAAAAATCAATTTGGCCAAACCGTATATTGAAATTCTTAACTTTTTTCGTGTAATTCCAAAACTATAGGTTATAAATCATAATTCCTTGTAAATAAGGAGATTTTAATTTTTTTTATTTGATTTTTGTAAATCCATGAAGTCATAGCCACCCTAAGTATGTGCAAGTCACATGGTGGAACACTATGATCATGTGTACCCTCACCCTCCCCAAAGCTCCATGAGATGTTTCCTTTATTTAAATTCTTGTAAAATAATCCAATGTCCCATACAAATGATTCAGTACACCCACATTAGTAGACATTTTATATGGTCTAAAAACCATGAGACAAGATTCCATATACGCTTAATTGTGTACACCCACACCCACTTAAGCCAAAATTAGCCCAACCATGTACATGTATGTGTTCACACATGTAAGCAACCCTATTTAGATAGTTTCATAGAACCAAGATGAGCATCTTTGACTATTATATGGTGTCCCCTCAAATATTATAGTGCACAGCCATGCTTGAGGTCCAAGAAATACGAGAACGGGAAAGTATTCCTTGTATGTTTGTGTGATGAGCAAGCAAGGAAAACAAAAAGGAAAGTTGCCATGAGCATATATAGGATGTCCCATTTGAATTAGAATATGGTGATTTAAACCTCTTTTATGTTCACATATAGTTAGGAAACAAGATTGTACTTATATCTTTTGAATTAGAAAACCACAATAGTTCCACTTGCCAACTATAAAAACACTTGCCCTCTTTATGCAAACCGCCCCCTCTTGTTTGAAAACTTGCTCAACTTTGTGAGCTGCCCAAGACTGCCCAAAACGTGTCCCCTTTGCTCATTAACATTTATAAAAAATCTCCTCTTGCTCACATTCCTTTCATCCCAAAGCAAAGAGTTGACACTTTCCTCTTTATTTGTTCTAAGCCCTTTTTTGGCATCTCTTCTCACTTCTCTTATGTTCACAAGTGATAAGCTTTAATTTTAGTCTTCTAGTGAGTTGTTTTAAGTGTCTTTGTAGGTGGTTGAAAGTTCTTGAAGTTCTGAAAGTGGTAGATGAGGGCAACCTCTACCAAATTTAACAAGAAACTCGGATTGAGGTGGAGGAGATTTCTAGAACTTCTATCTTGTTATTTCAAGTTTCTAGCATGTTCATGCATGTTTATTTTTCAATTTACAACATGATTATTCGGTTTTAGCATGATTGATCATATTTAAATTTCAGTTTAACATGTTTGCATGTCTTTAATCATTCATGAGATCATATTATGCCTAGAAACCATGCTTAGGTTTGTTTTTAAGTTTTCAATCATGTTATGTGTGTTTCCATGCTCTCATAAATGTTTAAATTCTAATATTTAATATTCTAACTTAGTATCATGATTATGTGAATTTGAATATGAGAAAGTGAAGATAAGAACCATATACTATCATAGTGACCTGTATAGGTGTTATGAGTGTTCTTAACACATGCTTAAAGTGTGTGGTTGCAAAGTGCAACTAAAAGATACTTGGTATGTGGCGTCCAATGGAAAATAACAAAAGAATGTTTTTCCACCCTAAAGAGAGTTATTTAAATTGAGAACATATAGGAAATATACCCCATTTCAATCATAACGTCAACTTGAAACCAACTTGTTGTGTGAAACACATAATGTATGAAAGTATGTGAATTTGGATGTGTTAGTGATTTGAAATAGTAAGTTAATTGTTTGATGAATGATCTACTAGGCTATGTGTTCATCCTCTCTTTTTAACATTTTTAGGAAATTGAATATGATGGCAAATGAAAATCTGATAGTAGTTATTGTTGAAAAGTTTCTTTTTTTCCAATATAAGGGCATGTTGCCCACTTTAGATTTATTTGACTTCCACTAAATTTTTATTTTAAAATTTTGAATTATGTACTCTTGATTATGAATTTAATAATTTACTTCTTTATTTTCTTTAATAAATAAAGAGTTAAAAATATTCTTTTTTCTACTTGTAATGCCTTATTGAATTTAAAATTGATCAAATTGGGTGAGATGTTCATAAAAGGATCAATAAGAGTTAGAATAAAGGAATCGAGATGAAAGTTGTGTACTTGTAAATGTAACATAGGACTCAACCCACCTTATGGTTGAGCTTAAACTTGTTTCTAGGGGGTTGGGGTGTTACAAAGGTGGTATCAAAGCTTAGTTATTAGATATGCTAGGCTAGAAATAGAAAGTCAAGCATAAGCATGTGTTGTTGGGCTAGAATTAGAAAGTCAAACATTAGTTGTTTGACAAGAATTAGAAATTCAATTAAGGTTTTACCTTATTTTGAGTTAGAATTTTGAATTTCATACCTTCTATTTTGAATTTAAAAACTACTTTGGAAACTATTTTCAAAAAATGAAAGATATGTTTTGAAATGTTTTGTTTGGATACAAAGACTACAAGTTGAGTTGATAGTGGGTAAGCTTTGTCACGAGTAAAGCTAAACATTGAAAGGGAGGTGGGTTATCCTGCCTTAGAAGGTGTGGTTCCTAAGTAGACTTCGGTCTCGCAACCTGTTAATTGCATAGTAGACTAATTATATTTTGGGTATTTTATGTATAATATGCATTAGTGTATTAGAAAATGTAGTGTATTTGCTTATATTTAGTATAATATGCATTTAG
>JAJIYU010006226.1:0-20949 GCA_030144865.1 Tinospora cordifolia | reverse complement strand
ATTTTTATATATACTATATATATACTATATATATAGTATATATAAAAATAGTAGTTGTGTTGATATAAAACTTGATAAGGAGGCTTAAAACATACATGGCTTTCTATGACCGGAAAATTTACAAAGCGGTGTCGGGTATGTTATTTTAAATAATGAGATGATGACGCCCAAGTTACGTAACTAGTCTTGAAATGTACAAAAACTAACTAAGAAATATATTATGTAAAAAAAAAATTATTCAAGGATGTTGCACTTTATATATATATTGTTAAATGGATTGCTCATTGAATTTAATAAAATATTTTTATGTTGACCTTATCCTGATTTAGTTTACTATTGGGCTATTACATTAAAGTATATTTATAAATAATAAAGTAGGTTAAGAAAAGGATATAAGAAAAACTGCATATATTATTTTTATTAATTTTTTTTTAATTTGCTGAAAAATAAAGGCAAAAATAGTAGAAAAATTTTATGAATGATTATCACACTTGTATTAGGATTTAGGGTTATGTATATCATTCTTAATCGTCCAAAATGATGCATATTTTGAGGTATATACTTTTCACATCAAATAGTTATAATGTTGTAGTCGCATTTGAAGCCGTTACTTTCTTTTTTGGGAAAAAAAAAAAAGAAGAAGAAGAAGAGAGAGAGAGAGAGAGAAAAAGGTTAGTACTCTTTATAGAATAATACAAACTTAAAAATGGAAACACTAGCTAGCTCTCATTATTTGCAGCAAAACCCTTGAATTGAAATTGAGAGAACTACTAGTTTTTCCCTTCTCTTTAATGATATATCATATATGTTAGTGCAGAATCCGATCAACGCAGCGAAACAGTACAGAGATGGTGGAACTAGACACAAAATACACCAAGTTGAGGAAAAAAAGTCAAAAAATTGTTGAATGAAATAAAAAAGTAGGAGTCTGATGCCTCTTTCAACTTGCGAAGTATGGTATTTATATGTGTGCTCATGGCCAAGTCTCCTACTTGAAGCAGGATTTATGTGGGTATACGTCCACCACTTTGCTATGATATTGAGTTTATACAACTTTTCATAGATAAGGGAGACCTTGAATTTTTAAAGGATAAGGTATACGTCCACCACTTTGCTTGAATGTGGTAAGACATGAGGTCATTACCGTTTCATGTTTTTTGCACTGCGTGCTCGGTCTTTTGGCTGTTCAAACTTTGGGAGCTCGTATATGCTTTCCTTCCTCATATGGTATACTTGGAGGTATAGCTCGATTTGTGGGCCATTTCATATATGTACTCGAACCCATTGGTCCTTTGGTCTCTGATGCTTGTTCATAATGCTCATACTTCTGAGAGCATCTGATGACATAATGTCTATTGATTGACCAAGGCACTCTGTTGGATTTTCATAAATTCCATGAGAATTGTGTTCTCAGACCTTTGTGTAGCCTAGAGTGGAATGCTCGGACAAGAACAATATTTTTTACCTATTAGTCATAATACTATCATAGGAGTTAATTGCATGATATTTATTTGAGTTTCCAACACTTTTAAATTTTATGTCAATATAACAAAAAAAAAAAAAAAATATTCTTGAAACTATCCCCAACTCATACTTAAAATTTTATTTTATTTTTTTCTTTTTTTTTCTTAAATAAACATCAAGTATGCCAAGAAAACGAAGGAGAAGAATTTTGGGTATTGGTTGAAATAGTTTAAAAAAAAACGAAAAGAATGTTGATTAAGGTACCATAGCATATTAATGGGATTATTTTAAAAAATCACTGGCTTTCTTGCCCAACTATCAGTGAGTGCAAATACTCATGGGTAATGTTATATATAAAAAAAATTATTAAAAAAATAAACATCTTAAAATACAAAGTAGACGTACTAATCTTTTATCATCTAATTGACACCGTCCTATTAATTAACGGCGTATGTCATGTCACTCAAGTCTAATTTATATTTTGGGCTAATTTCTTTAGTCTTTTTCAACATATCCGTACTTTTCAATATATAAAAATATATAATTTTATCAAAAATAATTTTTTTCTAATTGAATTTAATTCAACTCAATGGAGTTTTTTTCTTATTTCTTGATACCCATTCAAAATAATCTTCCTCAGAGTTAACTTCAGACGGGTCTTCCATTTCATAAAGATATTTAAATCAATTCTTCCTAATTTGTGACATTAATTCTCTATTTTATTCGAATTAATGCCTAATACATGTATGGAGGTTATATATATATATATATATAATACTCCTAGCTATTAAATAAGTGAGCTTGGTACATTATAGTATATATTTGTTTATCCAATGGTTATTAACAATACAATTGTAATATATATATATAATTATAACAGCTATTTTAATATTTTTCAATTTCAAAATGACAATATTTAATATATTTGTTAGAGAAATCTTCATGAATAAATGTAAACGGATTCTCCAGCACCAATTTATATTCATAAATGTGGGCTGCCAAATACCTTAAATGCTTTGAAATATTTCAAAATTAGCTCAATAGTAAGTGCCCCTTTTACAACATGGGCTGAATCATGATAAACTATTATTATTGCCAAATCAATGCTATTGCTAAGATGAACTATATATCATTTTATTGAGCCAAACACAAACTTTGGACAATTTTTCTAAGAAAATAAGTAGGAAAAAAATAATAATAAAAGGGACACAGGTATGTCATTTCATAGAATATAATCCTTGAGGATTAAAAGGTTCATTAACCACCGAGTCATTTGCAGTCACTGTTTGGGGCATGTAGTAAATGATGATAGATGAATTGGGTTTGTTTCTCAAAGCTTCATTTTTTTCTTCTTCTTCTTCTTCGTTAGTGCCTTTCTTAGGGGAGGCGCTTGAAATTTTGTGACTTCGATAGCTTGCAAAATCCAGTAAATAAAAAAGTTGTCCATCTCTCATCTGATGGTTGAGATTGCTATGGTTCCAAGAGTGGGCCCTTTTACAAAACCTTGGTGGTGGTGGTGGTGGATGGTGGATGGTGGATGAGATGAGAAAGTAGAAGAGAGGAGAAAGAGAAACAGAAAGAGAAAGAGATATTTGACTGCTTAAGAAAACCAGTCAACAACTTTCATGCCCAGACACTTGTTTCTGCAAATTGGCATCTCTGTAAGTTAATCTATAAAGACACCAATCTCTATTTCACTCTCTCTCTCTCTCTCTCTCTCTCTTGTCTGTAACTGGGGCTTTTTGCTAGTGGGTTTGTGTAGAAACCACTCCATCACCAGGTATTATATCTTTTTTTTTCTTTTACTTTTTTTTTTTATTCCTCTTTGGTTCTTAAATACTGTTTATGGCTTTTGTTTGATCAGATGGTTGTTTTGACTGATTTTGATGCATGAATGAAGGGCAACATGAAATGGGTGTTTTTAATTTCAGAAGTTTTAAGATCTCTGACACTCAATTGCTTTATTTTTCATGAAAGGGCAAGTTCTATTTTGCAGGATTCATCGGTGAAGATTTGGGGAAATTGGTTAATTGGTAATTTTTAATATTCTATGGATGAGAATAACTCTTTTTTTTCTTTTCTTTTCTTTCTAGAGTTAGTACTTCTGTGTCTTTTGTTTTTTTCTGTGAAAAAAGGGTACCTATTATTTGAGATTTATGTCTTGCTCTTCCTGATTACTAGAATTTGCGTTTCTGTAATATTATCTTGAAGTTTAGGTTTAGCTGATTGTTTGGAACTCAACCCCAATTGTGTTGTGATCTGCATCTTCTTTAGCCCTTGCATTTAATCTTATAAAAAGTCATTCTCGTTAATTCATATCTCTTACACACCTTTTCTCACTAATTCTCCTCAGATTCTCTGATTTTTTGTGCTTTTCTTCTCATGTAACCAAATCAACTCAATTTCTAGAGATTAAGATGTGTTTCTGTTCATTATATGATAAAACTAGTGTACATGAGGATCAAGAAAATTTGTTGTTTTTTTTTCCTGTGTCTTTGAGAAAAGCTACAAAAAATTATGAAATATTTTGGGTATTTAGGAAAAGACGTTCTGAGATTGTTTATTGTGATCTAGCTAAGAAGAGCTTAAGGGTATGAAAACCTGGAGCATCTTGACAACTGTGGAGCTAGACCAGCATTTAACTTGTTCAATCCAGGTTTGAAAGATACCTATTGTCGATAATGTTGAACATTGATTTACATATTCTTTGGGAAATGAGGGTTTTATTTCATAGCTAATAAATAAATAAATAAATTAAGCATTCATGTGGGAATTTTATTATTTTGGGAAGTTGAAACTTGAAGCTTAGGGTTTCAGAGGAATGCAAGGTGAAGCAGGTGCAATTCAAGAGAGTTTAAGAACTTGGAGTGAACTTATTCCTCTACCTGTTCTTTCTTATTAATGTATGCTATTTATACCCCTTATATTAGACAGGCTGAAACTCCACTCCGAGGAAGGTAAGATGTGTATCTTGGAAAAAATGACAATTCAGACAAGTGAAGGAAGGAAAATCTTTCTATTTCATGGATCTATATCTTCTTTGTATTATACTCTTTCATGTCTTTTGACTTGTTTATTCTATTTTTCAAGGTATACCTGAGTAATCTCTTGAAAGGGTAACACACAGACACATATACACAATGTCAAATGAGTAATGATTTCTCAACCTTAAGAGTGATTTCTCACAACACCACTGCACCAAGAAGTTACCATTGCCCTTAAGATTAGTTGATCTGCTAAATGAAATTATTTGAAAGTCGAGGTGGATTTGAATTAGACTAGTTTGTGAAGAAGGATATCTGGTAGAAAAGGGCATTCGAGTTATAAGGGAGAAAAGAAAGGTTTTCAGCCTTTTCCTATGGACTTGCATAAAGTCGAATTAGATATATTGGACTTAGTAAAATATGTATGTTGAGATGATAATTAGTGTTAGAGAAAGTAGAGAATATAAGCATGTTAATAAGTAAAAGTGGCTTCAATGAAGGCTCAACCTCAAGTCATTTTTCATTTTCCTAATACATATATGAGTTGATCAGGCATGAAGATTTGAATGTCTTCTGGTGTTTTCTATGTGTTGATTATATTATGCTGCTGAATATTACAAGAGAGGTGATAAATCCAAAGGACAAACGTTGTAACAGTGCTATAAATGCTAGATAAGTTTGAGGTGAATTGTGTTATACTTAATTATATTAAGGACGTTGCATGAAGAATTAGAATGTGGTAGATGTAGGAGAAGAGTTATTTTTACAAGTTTTATACAATAAGCTTGGTACCTTTAATCCACACATGAGCAAAAGGGATGGTTAAATGTTAAAACAAATGAATTAAAATCAGAAGGACTTGATAATAGAGTGATTTGTGTCATATGACACTCTGAGAACATAAAATGATCGAATCTCAATGGTAGTCCAACTGTTTGGATGAAGATTTACTGCTTTTAAGCAAGTGTTTTAAGCTTTTCAGAAAGATTGTTGCATTTATTGCTTTTGGAAATTATCTATTGTAGAAAATTGAATTAATTTGCTGGTTATCTCCTCTTCTTCTTGTGCCTGTTAAAGAGTTTCCCCTTGTGGCAGATCTTCAGGATTGGATTTGTATGTGTTCATATTGATCTATTTCTGTTAATGATTCATGCTTTTTTCTTCGTCATTTCTTCGTCACATCTAACCCTCATGAGTAAAGGTTTCCCAATCCTTATTTTCGCTGGACATCTCTACTTTGTGATTGATCTCATAGTTTTGCCACCTCCTGCCATTGTTTGTTTTATTTGGAAATCTTAATCGGGTACTGGAATTGGGTTTCCTTTACTTCTTTACCTTATTATCTTTGTTACTTAATTTCACAATGTAGCACACAATCTTGCCTATGGCTTAGTGTTCGTCACAAGGTGCAAGCAGTCAATTGGCCTAAAGGTATTCTATTTTCCTTAATTGTTTGTGTATTTTTCGGGTCTCCAATGGAACAGAGAGAATGAGAGAGAGAGAGAGAGAGACTAAACCTGCCCGCTGAATTTTCAGAACTTAGATGCAAGTGAAACCAACGTTTGAAGAAATTAGCTACGATTTTATTGATGTCTTTGTCTGAAGAAATATCTTTGCATTCTTCTGAGAGTTCTTCAGGTATCACTTTTATGGCATCTTAACCTACAATACTATAATACTTCTGAAAGTTTCTCAGAATTTGTCTAGTGTAGGACAGGTTTATGGTTTTTTTTTTTTTTGTAAATCCATTTTCTTTTTCCTTATGGGGTATGTAATTGCAATATTTCACAGGTGCTTGTATCAGCATATGCTCAATGATCAGAAAGTTGAAGGTTTCATCTGTGGAAGAAGAATATGATTTATGCCTGAACTTAAATGATAATCCATCTTGTGACTAGGTAGGTACATCAATTCTCATCCATCAGAGCAACAATCTTCTTGTACAAAGAGAAGTTTGTTTTAATTGTTTTCTCTTAATTATTCTTTTAGCGGCCGCTAGGAACAAAATAGAGTTTCACAAATGTAGTCTTGACTTCACAATGTTGCTCAAGAAGAATAGCCACCTAACCAACTTAACTACAATGCGGGTGGTTCTACCCCCTCATGGGCGAAGCCCTCTGTATTCATTAGGCGTTGCCTCTATCTAGGAGGAAGTCAAGGAAGAAAGTTGGGATCATTTGTTGAATTGCCTTCTTTGGAATCAAATGACCTTGCAACTTGCAACTGATTTGTGTCATTTGCTTGGAACCCCAGAAGATATGGTTTTAATTTCATGGCTGCATACAGAACACCTTCAATCACCAAAAGGTTTCTAATGAAACCTAGTGATTGAACCACTGAAGAATTGGAATAACGTTTAGTAGCCCAGAAATGAAATTACCATTACGTTAGAACAAGAATTTTCTTCTGACAAAATTAAATAACCATATATATGTGAAATCAGGACAAATGGGTGCAACCTGCAACAACCCTTAAAAAGGGCTATTTTCAAAGACAATTCTAGAGTCACAGGTTATATGAACTACTTGAGAATTTTACAAAAGCACCCAGCTTTCCCCCAACTAAGTTCCTCTAGACCCAGTTAAGCATACCCAGCGTTATTTCACCATGGTTGATGCAAGAGATAGATGCTCTCAGGGGCACAAAATCACATATCTTCATCACCATCATCCCCATCTTGCCGCTCTTCTGATGCAACTCTACCATCCCTGCCCATCTGCTCACCATCTGAGCCATCACCTCTAACTTCCTCCATTTCATTCTCATAGTTCATGGCATTCTGGTTCCCGCCATACTGTCGGTTTCTCCATCCAAGTTCTCGGTTCATTGACTGCCCATGAGAGAATTGGTGGTCACCTTCATCTGCTCCCACAGGCAAAAACACCACAGGAATTTCAATCCACTCAGCAAAAGCAAGATTTAAATGTGTGACCATTCGCTCACAAGGTTATAATGCCCAGAACGAATTGCATATGTATAGCCAAACCAAACTAAGGATTAAGCACTAGTAGTAAGACACGAGGCAACCATTGTCACCATGAATATAATGTGACACTCGTTAGAAAACTACTCAAAAATTTTCCAAGGCGTGTACTGGGCATCCAGTGACCCAATATTTATTAGGCAAGTTTTTTGCTCAATGTAAAATTTATTCAACATGACATTAACATTCTGATGCTTCAATGGGGCCATTTAAATAAATTACAGACCTCGCATCAAAATCTGGAAGTAAAAGTGGGATCCACAAGAAGGAACTGGTGCTACATTTCTTTTAACTTTTTTTAATGGGAAACATAGCACTATAATGTTAATTAAAACAAAGTGCGCTTCTTTCCTTAATTGTTTATTTGGATAGATGAGGGTGGATCAAGATTTGAGAAGACAATTGAGAATAATATACAGAACTGATATGTGGAGTTTAAAGCTTTTAGGAAAATTGATGAAGATGCAATATACAAACTATTTTTTTTATTTATATATTACCACTTTCCCCATCAGATGCATCTGCAAGCCTTGCAATGGCGTCCACCAGTGCTTGCTCATGCTCCTACAATCAGAAGTCTCTAGTAATTATAAAAAATAAAAAATAATAAAAAAAAATCAAAGTTATATATGAAATGCATTGGAAATTTCTTACCTTTAGTGTTTTTTTGGCTTTCTCAATCTCAAGAGGATCAGGGTGGTTTGCACTGAAAACTCTCTCCACCTGTTTGTAAGACCAAGGAAATGGAAAAAATTAACATGCTTATAAAAGGCCAATTAATTCAAATTGCATAGTGGTACCTCCTTAATTAATGTATCAGTGTGAAGTATTTCAATGTCATCTGATGTTTTCTTCCCGATGCCATTTTGTGATGGTAGCAAGTCTTTCCTGGACTGACTTTTCACGCCTCCCCTCCCTCGTCCTCCACTCGGAAGAGCATTACCACGACCAATGGACTTCTTAGCTCCACGGCCTTGTCCTGGGTGATCTCCACGATGAAATATTCCTGGATCCTCTCCTACCCATTTAATATCCTCCGGGGATATCTGCCATTGACACACAGATGATACCACAATTAACAAGAATTTTCCACACTCAAAACACACAGAAAGAGAGAGATTCTTTTCAAAATCTACCAGGAGCACATGAACACGTCTGTCATTCTGACTAATAAAACAAGTGTTCCATGTTCTCTTTGTTAAATTTTTTTTTTCATCCAATTGATAAAAATGCTCACAACATGGAATTAATGACATCAATTTACTTCTCCACTTCACTCAACCAAAGGCCAATCTTTAATTACTTATTTATATCAGTAGTCATCCTTGCTGATCACAGTTATTCATATTATTTTAGGAATTACTCTTTTATTTCTCAATATAATAATGTTTCTAACAAGCTTGACTCATAATTTCCATCCTCTACATAAAATAAAAGGAAAATGTTTTCTTGTCTACATTTTAACCATCTTAATTAATTTTCTTTTTAATTAAGGCTTGAAAAATCCAAGTTCAAAGAAACAAGGTCTTGAAGATGGATCTACCATTGCTCAAATGAGGTGCTTTTACAAATGCATCTTACTGTTCAAATTGATTAATATGATAATTCTTTATTAAACTATTCCATTTCAGTGTTTATCAGGTGTCCAGACGATCTTCGAAATCTAGGGGAAACTTTAGCTACGCAAGGCCAAAAGGATGATCATAAATTCATTCCAATGATTTAAACATCCATGTTAGATGCAATATTCATGTATTACAAAATGCAATATAATAAAAACAAAACAAAATATCAGAAGTAGAAAATAAAAAGGGCATAAACTTCATAATAGAATCATAACTACGTTATCTGAGTTACAAGTTATGCTACATTTTAGATACATAATCATATTGTATCGATATAAAGTCAAAGAATCTTATGCCTTGTATGTTTAAAGTGTTCCCCCTTGTACTTTCAAAGAGCTGCAAAGAGCCCCATAGTTTGCCTCGAGTACAACCAAGGCAATGTCGTTCCATATGGCCTAGGTGAGGGACCATAAAGACACTTATATTTCATAAACTGCAGTAGGCTTAATAGCAATCTACTTTTTTTTTCTTAACTTCAAGGGGAATTACGCAGTCCTCCACTTAAACCAACCTACGTCCTACTTTTGACATCATATTTCATCTCCCCCTTTTAATAAATAACTGAACTAAAATACTTGGAGTTTTCATTCTTTGGTAATTTTTTGACTTTCAACGTTCAACTATATCTCCCTTCTAATTACATTTGGTTTATATCAAGGTAATTAACCTATTTTTTTTCCCAATGATGTCATTTTGATAATGAACCTAGAGTGCGGAAAAACTTCAGAGAGATGATCTTAGGATCAGACAAATTGAACAAAATATGTAAAAAATGACAAGTGACAACAATACAAATGAGAAAGGAGGTAAACACGATAATTACGGATAAGCTAATGCTATCAACTTATCACTTTGTAACATTGATAGTGCAAATCAAGCCTGTAACTCATCATGCCGTTCTGTATGCCCTCTATGGAGGAAGATCATGGGCATTTTTAAAGTTAAAATAAGGAAATAGTGCATACTCTGTAAATTTGTAACAGGCTGGAGAAGACACAAGGGACAAGTTGCAATAGAACTCATGAGCACAAGCAACACAAGTAGAGCTGTTAAGCATCTTTATGTGCCATTCAAATGACTGAACATAAATGGGTAGCCAGTGAATCAAATTTTAAGTAAGAACAGCCAACATATCAGAGAATGCTCTCGAAACCAGTTTGCATAAGCAGAAATATTGCATCTACACCATTTTTCAATATACAAAATCAAAGCCCTTTATTATTTGTTATGAGCACTAGTGTGCAGTGAAAAATCAGCAAAGAGATAATAGTCAAGCAAAGTGATTTACCTCTTTAAGATTAACCCATTCCCATGTCTCATTAGGCGTATTTATATCATAAACCAGAGCATGCCGGCCCTGAAAAAAGTTTGAAATAAATGGTAAGCCATATGGTACAAGAGTTAAGACATTTAAAGTCAACATTCAAATATACCTCAGCAGGGTTATAGTCAGTTATAACAGCATCATAAAAGTTGTTATCTTCAGGCCACCTTGTCTTCACTTTCCGGCCCAATAGATCTGTTGTGCCTTGTTCAGCAGGTTCATTTGCCACAAGTGCACCAGAGGAACCCCGACTAGCAGCTGGGCCCCTTCCACCAGGACCAGTGGAAGGGTATTGCATTGGCTTCATTGAAGGAACACTAACCAAAACCTGACCCTTTTCATAGAAGGGAAAACAAGGGCTTATAACTTCAGGCCATACAATCCTGTAGCCTTTACATCCCAAAGAATACAAAACAGAGGCATACTACTACTTTGCAATTTTCATGACCTTCATACATTAAAATATTAACTAACCGATTTAGGCTTCTTTCCCTTGGCTCCTATTGCATTTCCTCTCTTTGCAGTTGATGATGATGGTGGCATTGAACCAGCAACAGCTTGTGAATGCAAAGCAGGGGTGGGAGCATTCAGAGATAATGAAGGCACTGTTTGTGTTGTCTTTTGCTTCTTCCTAGACACTGAGACAGTGGGACTGGGAATGGGATCATGAACAGGTTGAGACGTGTTGTGCACACCAGCTTGGTGCCCACCCGCCTGTCTCCACTCCCTGATGAACCACAGAAAAAATAAAAATATATTTTTCATTTTATTTAAGAACTCAACGACAAAGCACACAAAGAAATATATGTTTCATTTAATATAAAACATTTGACCTTATTCTCCGAATGATGTCATCAGCATTAACCCTACTGAGAAGTTCTCTATGTTCCTCATCTGAAACTCTAAGCTCCTTTCTAAGTTCAGTTATTAAACCTTCCTTCTCCTGAAAAATTTAAGATGCACACGACTAATTTAGGCTTGATCATCAAAACATAGTTTTACTTGATTGCACGGGATGATAATGACAAATACCCATGTAATGGCATCTGATTGAGCTTTAAATGCACGCAGGACTGAACTATATGCCTCTTGCTCAAGTAGATGGATCTCTGTCTCCATGTCATTATGTGTTCTAGGGTATGGGACTGAACTTAAAAGAGCAGGTCTTCCATTCCCAGCAACACGGCCTACTCGTTGAACTCTATTATGGTGTGATGGAGGAAGGTCATCATCAGTGCCTGCAGTCATTTACAGATAATAAATTGAAACAAAAACCAAAAAAAAAAAAAAAAAAAAAAAAAAAGAAGCAAGGTAGACACAAAGAACCCCATTTGTTTGGAGATTTAAGATGAAAATCCACATATTAAAGTAAACCAAACAAATTAAGCTCCGTTTATGAAAAAAAAAATCATGAAATATATGTAAAACATTCCAAATTTAGCTCAATTCCAACTCATCACAACATTTTCCCAACTGATTGATCAGCTAAATCACAGGTGACTACACCTTAATTATTTCATGTTATTATAAATTTTCCTCTTCCTCATCGTATCAGTAACTGATCACATTCTTCTTAACTGGTATATTTAGAGTCTCTTTGATAGCTTATTGCCAAACACAAGTTAAGGTCATTCTATCTTTTAGCTCTATTTTAATAAGAGCTTAATTCAACCAGTGTGGTTTACATCAAAAATAAAAAGTAGAACTCATATTTTGGCTTAGTGAAAGATGAATATCCTCTTATGAGAGAGGCAATTTGATCTTTTAATGAAACAAAGCAAAACAAACAGATACAGAAACCTCAACAAAGGAAGTCAAATGGATATTGGAGCGTGAATCTTAATTTGAGCATAGTCACCGTTCCTTAGAAGGGAATTCTACCAACAGACCCCCCAATTCCATATTAGAATGAACTCATCTCAATAACAAAGAAACCCAATACGACTTGCATTAAGCGTTGCCTAATGGAAACACTGTCATATTCATGTATTAATGACTACATCCACTATACCTCTTTTGAACTTACTTTCTATAATGGTTTCTCTCAAGGGGTTATCATTTTCCTAAACCTTGCTTTAGCCTCTCTTCGTCTAATATTATATTGTTTGCTAGCTTATTTATAAGTATATATAGCAAAAAAATTTCTTGAATATGTTTGGCCAGTTTATTCATAACGAGCTTAAACATTAGTTGTTCTTATCGTTGGCTTCACTGTAGTTGTTGCTTCATCATACTTAAATATCAAAGTAAGTCATTTTTTCCCCCAGTTCCTCCAACCTGTCATATTTTAGTTATGAGTAATCCAGAACAATAAAGATCAAATGAAGGTTTTTCTTCTCCTCCTTATACTTCTCTGTCAACATATGTAACAGCTTAATTGTCATTATCATATCCATCAATCAAACTAGCATTTCAATTATTTAATTTGTCGTAACTTTCTCCCATGATTTGTTCATATAATAGATCAATTTCACACCTCTATAATTTGCAAGCTTTTTGCAATCACTTTAATTTTAAAAATACATGCCAAGATATTTTTCCTTCAATCAATAGACATTGTTAGAGCAACTATAATTTAATAAAATAATTTGGTTAAATATAACAATGCACCATTTTTTGTAGCCTTCAAACTTCAATAACAATGTCATTTGATCCAAAAGCCTTACTTGTTGTATTTTCCTTGAACATAATTTTATCTCAACCATCCCGACCATACCAAAAAGCTCATATTAATTATTAATTCCTCAATAATATTAATCTATCCTCAAATTTTTTAGATGATTTTCATTAAATAACTTTTTTCTTAAAAAAAATAAGTTTCATCTTACTTTGATCTGCACTTTTATCAAAACTCATTGACGTATCACTTCAAATATATTTAATACGATTATGATCTTTTTTCCCCTTAGTTTTGCAAGTTTATATATAATATTTTCATGGTTTCACCCTCCTTTACATAAATTGCCACATGCATTTAAGTTAAACACTACACTTCACTCTTTTAGCTTTTCTTCATTGCATCTCTAATTATTCAACAAGTTTTATAGCTTACAATTCTAAATTTTATGGAAATTTCATAGTTCTTAATTCCAACCAAAACTTTCGTCACCAATAACTATATCCTCACTGATTTTATAAGAACAAATATTGTTGTGATTTAGATGCATCTATTTTTTTATCCTGCATGAGGTTAAGTTTGCCAACCAAACTCAATATCATTTTTTAAAGTTTATGCATGTTTCTAATTATTTCCTCTTTCAACATCAATTGTTTAGTTCTTGGTTTGAAAATTTTATGTAATGACCTAAATTTCATTTACCCACATATATACTACAATTATCGTATAAGCTAGGTTACTCCTAAAGCATGGTCATCAATACCTCCAAGCAAATGTATGCTCTCTCCTCAATCCATTTCTTAAATAAGTAAAACTAAAAAAAGGCATCATGATGCACAGAACTTCCTCCTATATGCACAAGTAGCAAGTTCTGACACGACAAGATAACCCAACCAGAACACAGTACGCATTTAATGAGTTTGAGTTTATCATAAATGGGTTTGAGTCAAAGCGGGTTACACACGATTAAAATTCAAGTTATAAACAGATCAACCTGTCAAACTTGAAAATGATATGTTTAACACAATTTTAGATAAGTTAGTAAACATATGATAAATATGTTAATTTGAAATTAATTTATTTATTAATATATTGATGATATAATTTTTTTTAATTTTTAATAAATTAATAATATTTTATATTTGTATTAACATTTTGTAATAAATAATTTTTAAAATTGGCTACAAAAAATTAAATAGGTTATATATAGGTACACAATTATAACACGATTAATATATAAGTCAGATCTGGGATTGCAAATCTAATATGATTAATAAACGGGTTGGGGTTGGGTTTCCAATATATAGGTTATACTAGTTTACGATCCAACCCATTTATAATACGATAATACAAATTGCCACCCCATATACAAAGTCCTATTGAAGGTCAAAACAAATTTGTAATCTATTGTACACAACGAAGGGTGTAGCCAAAAAATTTTTTACAAGATATGCTAAAAGAAGTTAAGACAAAGCTTGTGGCACAAGGAACGTTTATTGATTGAGATCTACAAATCATTAATATCCAAATGATAGACAAGTACAATCAAATGTAATTGCAACTTTTCCATCCTCTTTCAGTAAGAAAAATACTAATCTAACTAAAAAAATTTTGCAACTACATCTGTATTCATTAGATCATTAACTAAACACATTAAGATATACAAATCACTAATATCTAAAGGATAAACATGTATAGTTATTTTTAAATCCAACTAATTATTATGACAGAAAAGACCACATGCACTTTTTTTAAAACCACTTGGCAACTTCTTAATGCGATGAATCGGCACTTGAGTAGCAAATTCAGAAGAATGCATTTTCAGGTAGTAATGCATAAATCTTTCAATTGATAATGATTATTATTTGTTGGATATTTTTTCTTAGCAAAAAGGAAAAAAAAAATTGATATAATGGCACATAGTTATGCTTCGAGTAGTTGCACATATTACAAATTCAATCCTTCCTTAACACTTACAAGAAGAAGAAGAAGAAGAAGCAATATTTATAATGCTCTACATGGGTTCCACCCTAGGTTAGCAAAAACATGGCTCCATTTTTGCTAATGATGTTAATAGAGATAGAGTCACGGAATTGTGTGGAGTATGACAAACTACAGAGTCGTAGACCACAAGATAAGATGAATCATAATGGACTAAAAGGTTGAACAAACCAACAAAGAGTGAATTACTAAATTATAGATGAAAAATGTGTGTTTGTTTATATGAATAACATTTTTGTGATATGCCTTTTTCTAATTTCTACACATAGCTTAACTATTTGTTTAGAGATTTTCTAACCAATGGTCTTGCCACCATGTGCAATCTTACCTTACATCGCACGAGGTTGTTTCCAAGACTTGAACTTGTGATCACATTAAATTTAAGTTTATAGGATGAATCCTATTTCAGGTATAAAAGCACTAATTGCGTTAATTGCGTTAGCATTTATTCTAAATTTCATTGATATACCTTTATTGCTTTTGTAGTCACCCTAACGACATACAAAATACTCTTTAAAAGTTCTTGCCTAATTATTATTCCAGAATGTATAATTTCAGCAATCATGTCTTTACTTCTCTTGATTTTTCACTTGCCCATTTAGTCTCTTATTATTTTGTTAAGCTTTTCCTAATCATAGTCCAAGAAGTGACAAACAAACAATAGGATAGAGGAGTGTAGGATTGGATTGCTCACGGGCAGCCCTAGCTCCCAACTCTTTTGGGAGAATGAATAGGGCCTTGTGTTGATGATCTACTATTTGATTTAAGCTTGGATGATTCACCACAATTCGCTAATGTGGAATCCGTCAAAAATCCAAAATGATTGCACAACACAAGCCGTCATGCTTCCAAAGGCTCAGCTTTTTCACGGATCCAACTCATTAAAAATCTTTCTTCTTTTCAAAGTTATTACAAGGGTCGTGCACAAGTTGGGTTTAACCTCAACTCCATCCATCTCACAACTATCAAGTGGCATTGCAATTACCACGGTGCAACTAGATAATTTTTAAAATCCTTCATAAACTTGACCCATATGTTCATGAGTCGAGTTTGTTGGTTCACTAGACAACATAAAATAATAAATTCCTTAAGAGCCTTTGATTTAGATTTCACTAATAGAGCCTCTCATTACAAGAAACGTCATATATATATATAACTGTCTTCTCTTTTTAAAAAATTTAACAAGACTCATTTTTGAGCATGCTCCAAGTATTTGAGACATCTTTTTCAAAAGAGTTCTCAATATACAAATTGCATATACTCTCTGTCCCCTCCTTATCAAGCTTGACGCAACACTTGTCCAGAGATCCAAAAATTTGCTACAATTGCACGAATTGGTAGAGTTTAACATTTTCATCAAAGTATTTTCACCAATTGTTTAGGTATAGAACAGCTAAATCATCGGAGCATTTCCTATTTCACTAGTTAATATTTCTCTTTAATGGTGAAAAAGAAAATGACAATATTTAAAAGATTACACAACTGGTAGAGTTTAACATTTTCACCAAACAATTATATGCTTTAGGATTTCTTTTAAAAAATTCCTAAATATAATTATAGACATCAATACATTATTATAGCCTTAAGATCTTCACATAAAATTTGGTTTTATAAGTTTTCATTAGAACCCTAGATCACAAGTAAAAAAAAAAAATTCTGATAGAGAAACCAATCATAAATTGAAATTTTCATAGTGCAATTTTCTTCTTATAACTCTCAAATATGAAATTAACATAATTTCACAGATGCTTAATGCCCTTGTATTAACATGTCCACTATTATTTTTCTTGTCTCTCATAAATTATAATAGCAATCTATTACATTTTTCTGAAGATTTTTAGATGATCATAAGCAGTCATTTAATTTTTTTTAATTTATTTGAGCTTTTATTATAATTTTGTGCATGAAATACTTCTTCTGTTAGTTGGCTCTGTCAATTTTTAACAAATTTCTTCAAGAGCTTTTTTTTGTGGGAATAATTTGTGACTGTGCACTTATAGGCACAGTATGCTGCCTTACACAATAGATCATTATGCATTTACACTCTTTCACACTTCTACACTCTTAAAAGAGCTTCATGTTAAACAACAAAGCTAATAGAAATTCAACAGACAGAACCCTACTTCATCAATTTAGTGTCATTATTTGTAGAATAGAAGTAGATAGATTATGTTATTAGTAGGATGGTGCATAAGCCAGCCTGTTGTCACCATTGTTATTTCTGAACTACTATTATCTGCCCATATGGAATCCAATTCTACCCCAAAAATAGAATGAAGCATAAAGAAAAGGAAAAAAGCCCCTATGTGGAATTGAGCTTTCAAGCTAATAACAAGCATGGAAACTTCTCTAGCCTTTCAATTCATCGCAAAAATTTGAAATTTAAAATCTTCTCGTGAACTACTTGAAGGAAAACTTATTCCTTCTTTTGCATCGTATGAATCAAGCTATCAAGCTAATGAAAGTTCTGAACGTGACACTCCATTCTTACATCACAAAACAACAAAAATTAAAAGTGTCCACACTAACATCTCATTCTTCAATCAGAGGATATACAGTCCGGCAAACAAATCGTAGAACAAAAACCTTCTTTCCTTCTCCTTTCTAGAAGCCAATAACACGTCACCGAACAAAATTGAAGTTGACAGAGACTACAAACACCCAAAATCCAAACTTGTTGGTACAGCTCAAAACCCTAAATTCACGAATCACCAAATCAATTCCTAAACCCTAATTGGCTCCTTCCACTTCCCACACAGCAATGTCTGCAGCTCAACTAACAAAACCCGCTCCTTGACATCATTAAAAACACACGCGCGCAAGCACGCACACGTTTAAATTCTAAAATTCACAAGCCCTAAGCACGAGAGGAGCTACGAGAACTACCAAAAACCAAGAAATAACTTCAAAAGAAACGATTTTTAGCCAACTTACCGCTACTATCAGATAGTTCATAGTCCATCGCCAGGGTATTCCCTTGAAAATCTTTACTCCGTCGTTTCAACGAAAAAAAACCCTAAGATTTCACTGAGCGAAAAAGAAACTCTGCCAAAGAAAATGAGCAAACGAGCGATTCTACGAGAGATTTCAGCTGTGATCAGCTCCGATTGAAAGAACAACGATCCCGCTCTTCATCCTCCGGTTAATTACCGCGTAGAAACCATTCGGTTTCCGAAATAATGGCGATTTGGGTTCGAAATTTTTAGTTGAACAGCACGATCGAACGATCACATACACTGCTAGAGAGAGAGAACGAGTGAGAGGGAACGGGCGGACTTAAAAGGTGTTTTATAGCGCCCAATTTTTTTGATTTATAATCGGATTTGAGTTCCGAACGCGAGTCGTTGTACACCGCGTAACGCTTCTAGGGCTTTGAACGCCTTGAGGATTTATAGTCTTTTTTTTTTTTTTTTTCCTCCCAAGTGCCTCCCGGGCCAACCGTCTTCCCTCGTTCCCCTCCGTTGGATTTCTATCTTTTTGTTTTTCACCTTTGATCTATAAAAAGAATTTATTTATTTATTTTATTTCAAGTTTTTTTCCCAATAATAAGAAGGGTTAAAATATGAAATGCATAAATATTTAAAATGAGAATAGAACAATAGAGTAAGTTCACAAATACAAACAACAAAAAGGATAATAAATGTTAATTGCCCATGGGAGTTCTGCTTGTGCAAAGTACATTTACATATTCTAATGGCTAGAGGGAACTTGAGTTTTTCTTTGTGTTTTAAATAATGTATTTATGATTTCCTAGCAACTAGAGTTTTTCCTGATTGATTTGGTAAGATTTTATGATTGTCAGTTGCTTGGTAAATACTAAATACTTCTCTTTTATTCAAGTTAAAAACTAGATATGCATAATTTGAAATCCTTAAAAAAGCAAAATAAAAAGAACAAACTTGTGCATACCATCTTCATACATCAAAGATGGTTAGCGGTGTTGTCAATAAAAAGTTACAAGCTATTCATGTCGATTGATGATTTGATATAAGCTTAGTATGAAGAGTTGGATATTCACAAGCGACAAGGAGTAAATTGTATGAGATTCAAAAAAGATGAATGTTTGGCATGTTGACGATAAATCAAATTTCCAATACCAAGACAAACTCCTTTTGTTGATAAGAGAAAACATTTATTGCTTCAAGAGGGCTTAGATCGACTATCATCCTTGGAATATGAATACATCTCTTGACAAAAATATCCAATTATATACGAGCTTGGTAATAATAATGTATCAAGCTTTTATAATATAAGCCTAGTTATAACAACTTTTCAAAAGTGTTAGGGAAAAGAAGGGTAACCATCATCTCTAACCCTGGACACTCAGCATTAGCTACAGCATAAGAATAGACATTTACCATGGAAACCCCTTTGTGGATCTCACCTTTAAATCATGGCAGAGCTAGCCATGGATCCTTATCTACAAATACCCTATCAATCTTCAACAAATGATGTTTAAGCAATTAATTATTGCACTTAGGCCCTAAACTACTCAACAAGCAATTCATTTGTAATTTAGGTATGTAAAGATATTTAACAAACATCGTATCAACAATCTTTTTATGTAAATAGATAACTATTGATTATATTCACCGTGGCACATTTTAGTATGTAGTTGACTCATGGTGAGACAGTGAGTTTGTGATCTCGTATTTGTTCAACTCAATCACAGATTGGTAAAACCCTAAATCTTGTGCCAAAAAATAGTCAAAATACAGGTTTTGATATCAATTTTAAATTTCAAGGAAATGCATCGAATAGCAAGATAAGATTGGCCAGATGTGCATCCATTGAAAATGTACACCACTTTTGCATACCCTCATATACATTTTGTTAAATGATCAAACAATTAACCATACAAAGCAAATCTACTCAATCGAAGATTTATGCCACTTCAAAATAAACCATTTAGGCTAACTTTGTTCAAGGTTAAATGCCCTTGAAAACATTAAACGCCCACTATACCAAATCCCATCGTATTATTTTCAACATTCAATAATGAAAATTGTAAATAAATTACAAAAGAAAAACACAAAGACACACAAACTTATCAAATAAAATGGATTACAAATGGGTTTGCAGAAAATTCATTAATTTTTTGTCTTATTTTTCCTACAGAAGGTGAATGGAAAAGAACAAAATGAAGACGATGATAGTGTACATTGAGGCAAAGGATGATTTAAGTGTAATATATTTCTTGACTGGCATGCAAATAGAGTATGAAGGTCATGTAGGGTCCAAATGGTACATGAAGAGGGGTCATTTGGCACCTCTCATAATTTAATTCTAACTAATTACTAAAGTTTTATACTTTACTTTTTACCTTCTTAAAGGGTTGTTGGTAGGAGAAAATGTTTGGTATTAGAGTGAAAATCTTAAAAATTCAAATGTGCCACTAGATGAAAATATTCAAGTTTCTCACATATATATCCAAGATTGTCTTTACTAAACAACCCCTACTATTTTCCTTTTCATTTACCATCATTTTCCTTTTTTTTTTCTATGTGGAGAAAAGGTAGTTAATTACACAGTTCTTATTTTGAGTAAACAATAAGGAAGTCTCAATTGCCATAGATGGGTAGAAAAAACATTGCATGGGAAATATGAAAGAAAATGATTGCACAACTTTTATTGCGTCAACAAAAAAATATGAGATTATTATTATTGTTGTTGTTGTTGTTGCCAAGAACAAAATAAACTTAGATTAAACAAATAACAAAAGACTAAATGAGTGACAATAGACAATTGAATACATATGGAACATAAGAAGGTATTTGTAAGCCAAATTATAAAAAAAAAAACACCATAAAAAAGCCACTGCCACTGTCGCAACCCACTTTGTAAAAGTGACGTCACGACCGGCACATAATATCATATACGCTACACCTACGTATATAATACTATGTCAGCCTCTAACACTCAATACTACTCCCTATTCATCCAAAAATTTC
>JAJIYU010006225.1:0-21028 GCA_030144865.1 Tinospora cordifolia | reverse complement strand
GGGGGGGGGGGGGGGGGGGGGGGGGGGGGGGGGGGGGGGGGGGGGGGGGGGGGGGGGGGGGGGGGGGGGGGGGGGGGGGGGGGGGGGGGGGGGGGGGGGGGGGGGGGGAGGCGGGGGGGGGGGTTGTTTCTACTGCTATCTAGCTGTCTAGTGAAGGATTTTATTGTGAAGACGTAGTCTTTATCCCCAATCCACTCAATTTTATCTTTATCCTTAGATGGCTGGAAGTGCTGCAATGTGTTTAAAAGCTCTGCAATTTCCTGAACTTAGTTGTCACCTATGTTTCTATTAATATGGAGATCCTAGACCCAACTCTCCTTCCTCCCTTCTCTATTATGGTGTAGGAAATTTGAAATTGGAGCATTGTTTTTATCGGATAGTCTATAGATGGCGGGGGACATGTCCTTTAGACTGTTCGTGTGTAACACTTTGGCCCCCAAATCTTTAACATACGTCATAGGCAACATATTTGTCTTGCAATTTAAGACATAATTACATTTTTATTTAATCACTCTTGCCTTTTATTCAAGAATCGAGATATTACTATTTCTTGCATCAATTATGTCATCTCCTGGTTGCACCGGGCCATATCCCAAAGTACAAAAGCGCATAAATAAATTGGCTTAGAAATAGATTAACAATAACCTTGGGATCATATAATAATTGAAAAAATGACTTTAATTTAATATCAAAATTGAGAACAAATTTGTGGGCCTCATACTGAGTTTCAACAAATAATATCTAGCCCAACGGCCTCTAATTGATAAACATAGCTAAACATGGTGGGTCACATGCCCTACAGTAGGATAATAGAAAATAAAGTTCATTTCCTACAACGTCCTCAACTAAGAGGCATACTATTACTAATGATTGTTTTCACATTACTTGTCAGTACAAGTATCTTCAATGGTTACTTGAAAAAGAGTAAGTGGGGTGAGCTTAAGAGCCTAGTGGATCATACACAGTACATCTCAAACATTATTAGAGTCAAAATACAAAAACATGCAAACACTTATCAAGTATTATGTGATTCAATAGTTCAATTGTTTTGAGTTGATGTTAAGATCGAAAGGACCTTCCTCGATATTCCCCATTAGGCCTAGAATAGCGAAAGTAACGCCCACAAGTCAGTTATCTATTCATGACCCTATCTTAGGAGTGAAATCTCAATTCAACTATTAGTTCCATCTTAATACTACCACAATAACCTTAAGACCCACCTTGGGTTGGAAACACCCATGATGACATTAGACCACTGCCACAGTGTTGGCATCACCGCGCAAGTGTGTAGTTACATCTCTTAATCATCTTTATTTAGTGACCACTAGCATACTCACAGTATCATTATTCCAAATATAAATAAATAAATCTTAATAAGCTTCATAAGCTACATATAGCATGTCATTTAAACAATATTTGATATTCATGAATCACACAACATGCTATCAACATTATAAAAGACAAGAAATCATCTTAACAATTGTCAAACACATCCCTAGCTTCTAAACATTCAATAAACAACCAATCGTGCGTCATATTTAGAATTAAAATAATACTAAAGAGTATGGGTATTCATCCCCACCTTTGACGCTTAAATCTTTCTGATCTTAGTATTCCGAGCCTTCTCAAGTCTTTAACCTTTTTTTTTTCACTTAGGGCATGTTTGATAAGGGGGATTAGGATGGGATAGGATAATTTTTTATCCTATTCTATGTTTGGTGCTACATCGGATAGGTTAAAAACTAATCCGGGCCTACATCAATTATCCCACCCAAAAAAATAAATAAATCTTTTCACTTTTAATTTTTTTTAAAAAATATTTTTTTTAAAATTTTTATATCCCATCCTATCTCATCCTATCTTATCCCACCAAAATAATCCTATCCCATCCTGCGCACCAAATGGAGCCTTAAGGAGAGAGCGAGGTGACTCTTTTTTTCTCGATTTAGAAGAGAACTAAGAAGAAAAAAGAAGAGAAGAATGAGGAGACTCTTTTTCTCTTGAGAATGAAGGAGAGAAGAATGAAATGAGATAGTTTGAGGGAAAGAGAAAAGTGTTTATTTATAGACATCCTTAGCCAATCACCTCATTTCATTATTCATATTTTAATATATATACCACTACCCCAATTCACTACTCATATTTTAATATATCCCACCACTCTATTCCACTACTCATATTTTAATATATTCCACTACTCGTATTTTAATATATATTCTACCAGCCTATTCTATTACTCATATTTTGATTTATTTTATTTTTTGTGAAGTTATTTATTGGATAATTAGGATAGTGGTAATTTTTTGTTTACTTTTCATGTGAATTTACCATTTTACTCCTAAGAGACAAATTACCGTTCTACCCATGGGTTGTGTGTTTTTCACAATTCAATCAACTCATTCGTATATTCTTAATATTCGAGATATTTTTTAGGGTATTATGCCATACCATATCATTTATCTTTCCAAAATTGAGCCTCTTTGTCGATGCCGACTTTCCATTGTAGTTGGGTTTTGAATAAGGGATATAATGCTACAATGGCTTTCTAAGGTCGCCTGCTGCATTTTGGGTTTACCCCTGCCTCCCAAAGTGTCATTTGTTAGTTGTACATCCTCCACAATCATTTTCCTATCAAGGCCTTGTTTCTTGTTACAATATTTCCCACACCCAAGCCACCTTGTTGAACATCTTTGCACATTTGCTCCCAGTTAACTAAACGTCGTCCCATCTTCTTGCCCTCCTGTTTCCATAGAAAGCGACACATGATTTGTTTTACTCTGTGGGCTACTTTTTTGGGCATTTAGAAAGTGGATAGGAAGTAGGTTGGGGTTGCCTCCAGAACAGTTTTCAGTAGTAGCAATCTACCCCTTCTAGACAGATAGCTGCCTTTCTAGCCCTCAAGTCTCTTGGTGATGGTTTGAACAACAAAATCCTATAATTCTATTTTATTTGGACTAACCCCCAAAGGTAGCCCCAAGTATTTCAGAGGCCATCGTCTCGTAGACACTTCGATGTTCGTAGCCAGATTTTCAATCTCTTCCGCTTCCATATTGATATTCCCACCAATTGGCTTTTTGCCTTATTTATGAATAATCTCAATAAAAAATAGAAAGTGTGCAGCGCGTCCATTACCACGTTTGTTTCCATACAGTCATTCTTCATGAAAATCAGACAGTCATCCGTTGTGGGTCATTTGGATGTTGTCCTTTCCTATTTTCAAACCTTCTATTTTCTTCTTAGCCACAACCTTCTCCATTATTCTTGCAAAGGCATCAGTAACCAATGTTAATAGGAAAGGAGAGAGTGGGTCCCCTTGCCTTAGCCCTCTTTGCCCTTGGAACTTTCCCCTAAGTCTTTCATTAATAAAGATAGAATATGTAAGTGAAGTTAGACAAGCTTGGAGCCATTGTCTCTATTTGGTTCAAAAGCCTTTTGCACGCAACACAAAATCCTGAAAGCTCCACTTGATCGAGTCATATTCCTTGACAAAATCTTGGAGGAGTCCCTTTTCCTTTTTCACTCGATATTCTTCTACTATTTCATTGGCTATATGGATGGCATTCTTCATTGCAGCTGAAGACTACCTCCTTAATTTCCTCTTCTTCAAAAGGCCTCTTTAGCTAATTTCTGTCCTCTTCTACCCACGCCATCAACCCCCCAACATCTTCTACTTGTTTCTTGGAAGATGTTTTAAAAGTGCTTTACTATAGTGTCTCTTATCTGATCTTCCTTCCGCCGAATTCTACCATTCCCATCTTCCAATCTGTTAATGGTGGCTCTTGACTTTCGTAAGGTCAGAATCCTGTGAAAATATTTGGAATTCACATCCCCCTCTTTTGCCCATTTTAATTTTGCTCACTGGCGGGCCCTCCTTTCTATTTTGCATTCCAACTTTTGAATTTCTTTGACAATGTCAGTTTGTCTGTCCATGATTTCTGAGCTTCGTACCCATTTTTTAGGGTTGTGTCCATCTGTCTGAGCTCCTTGACAAGGTTGTCCCGCTGATTCTCTTCCTGATACTACTGACCTTTATTCCAGTTTTTCAGTCTTTCCTTCAACTTCTGCAATTTTATCATACACTTCTATCCTGCCCATCCCCTGTAGTTGTTATTTGACCACTCCGAGCAAGTCATCTTCTTGAAGTCTGGGTGATTCAGCCACTCGTTTTCAAATCTGAAGGGTGCTGTACCCCATTTTATGTTTGTGTGGTGTCAAGAAGGATGGGCCAGTGGTTTGAGACAACTCTTTCCATTCCCCAAGTCCACTGGTATGAGTATTTCTCCCACCAGTCTGCATTGCTCAGAAATCTGTCCAACTTGCATAGAGTTGGAGGGTTTCTTTCATTTTAATGACTTGGATTTTTATAATGATATGTTTTCCAACATATCTATACATCTTCACCGATTTAAAAGGTTATGGCATTAAACAATTTTGGAATCATGAAATAATTATTGATTTTAATTTTATCTTTCGATTATCTGATTGAGTTTTGAGTTGACCTGCCTCTTTAGGAAATTAGAAAATGCTGGGATCATTTTAATCCATGTGGATTCAGATGTTATACATTTATAAAAAAACAGAGGTCATAATCTACATGAGTACAAGATGGAGCATTTGAAGTTGCATTCTCTATTTCTTTATATAGATAAACGTACAACCACCAAAAACATTATTTTTGAACATTTGAAATTGGATCTAAATTGCACGTCCTTGTTTTTTTTTTTTTTTTCTTTCTTGTCTTCCCTGTAGATGCATAGAGATTTAGCACGTGAAGCTGTTCGCAAGTCCTTGGTTCTGTTGAAGAATGGGAAGGACCGAAGGAAGCCATTTCTACCTTTAGATAGAAATGCTAGAAGAATTCTTGTTACTGGTATGCATGCAAATGATCTTGGACTCCAGTGTGGAGGATGGACTATTACCTGGCATGGCGATAGTGGCAGAATTACCATTGGTATGTAGCTTAATCTAAACTACACGTGGTTGTCAACATTCACTTTAACCAAGTTCATTTTTTTCTTATGTACTTTTAATTCGTATCAACATACGCATCTTTAGAATTGTTTTATTCTTTTAAGAATGTTGAAGTCCCCATTTGACCCTCTCATGTTATGTCTTAGACCCTTTATCGAAGCATTCTTGCAGTTTTTGCATGTTTCTATGGTAAACCATCTTATTCATTCATTATAAATCCCATTGGGTCTTCTCTGGACTGCACTGAATGTGAGTTTTTGTTGCTGCGTCTAAACCTTATCCTAGTTTGGAGGTCATGAAAGAGGAGAGCAACCAAATAACTATAGGTTGTCATCTATTATATGATTACCATATGATTTGTTTTTGAGTATTAATATGAATTTTTTAGTGTGCTCATCTCAAGACACTCATTTTTACATTATATTTCCTACTTGTTCCATTAGTTTCATTTGTGCACAATATATGGACACTTACAACTTAATTTATTGCTGGTATTATTTATATATTTTAAGCAATTTCTCACATGTAGTTTGATTGCAGACCATTTTGACGGATAACGCTTAGAAAGGGTATAGGAAAGGGAAGGGAGGGTGTCATTTTGCCTTTGAGCCATATTGGATCTTAGGCCATCTCACTGCATCAATCCAATTGAAATTCAAGGAGGGCAATCTTAAAATTTACTGGCCTCCAGTTCTTTTGGAGCTTCAGTTGATCTCTGGCTCTGCCCACTGATTTCTGGCTATTTTTCTTTATTATAACAATACTGAAATTCCTGTATGTTAAATTGATGCGAAACAACAAAATGGTAATAACAATAAAGATCGTCAAAAGCTTTATCGGAAATTTGGGCTATGCAGTTTCATAGGTCTTCTTGTTTATTTAATATCCGTCTTTTTTTTTTTCTGTGTTTTTCAGTTCTTCATATTTGTTTTCCAACATCAGATTTAAGCCTGTATGTATTATCCTCTATTTTGACAGGGAGCTGATATGTAAGTTACATGAAATGCTTTCTCATGTTTGTTTTGATGTATGTATTTTCTTTTACACATGCAGGCACGAGCATCTTGGATGCCATCAAACAAACAACTGGAGAGCAAACAGAAGTGATCTATGAGCAATATCCATCACCAACCACCTTAGCAGATGAAAACTTCTCCTTTGCCATTGTTGTTGTTGGGGAAGCTCCGTATGCAGAGTCGTTGGGCGACAATTCAGAGCTCAAAATCCCTTTCCACGGAACTGAATTGATCAACTCGGTAGCTGAGCTGTTGCCCACGCTCGTGATACTCATATCGGGAAGGCCTCTGGTTTTGGAACCAGAAATGTTGGAGAAGATTGATGCATTAGTGGTGGCTTGGTTGCCCGGGACAGAGGGAGAAGGAATAACAGATGTTCTGTTTGGAGATTACGACTTTGAGGGACAGCTACCGGTCACATGGCTTAAAAGTGTGGATCAGTTGCCAATTAATTTTGGGGACGAGTTTTATGAACCTCTATTCCCCTTTGGATATGGGTTGAGATACAAAATGGAGGGCTGACTCGACTAGCTTTTATTATTCAGTTATTAAGATACAATATTTCCACTGCAAATATGTCTTAACGCTTTTTTATTTTATTTCATCATTTCACGAATTTCTGTTTATTTAATCATCTAAAAAGTATAATTTAAGCTGTCCCAAAAAGAAAAAAACAATAGAAATTATTTAAAAAGAATAATATCTTGAATGAAGAAAAAATAAAAAAAAATTCAAAGAAACTAATAGAGGAGAAGATGAGAAAAACGTCACAAACAAGTTTACATGCTGGCGGTCGCAAAATATTTCAATCAAACATGGTAACGACAATTTAATGATGTTTAACAGTAATATATGTTTTAGATGTCACAACATCTTTTCTTAGTAAATGCTTTATTAGAACTTAGGATTTAGAAAATATTATCTTTTTAATAAAATTTTTTTCAGGAAAATGTAATAAAATTTTTTTTTCTTTTCATGATTGTTTGGTTGAACATGAGAAAATTTAATAAAACGTTAATTATAAATAGTTATTTTTTAAATTAATATACAAAATTTTTTCATAATTAAATTTTATTTTTTCACCCTTTAAACTGAGAAAATTTTAGTAAAAAAGTTGTTGAACTGAAAAAATATTTAAAATTTTTGGCTCACTGTTTTTATTAACAAGAGAAAATAAGATTTTTTTTACAGAAAATTAATTTTTTTTTGAGAAAATTCTGATTTTTTTTTGTTAACCAAACATAACTTTAATTTTTTTTTTGTAATTTTTAATTTTTAATTTTTTAATTAGTGGTAGGATGCACCATTTCAAACTTTTGTAACACACAAGAACGTACATCTATTTCAATCCAAGGATTTGATATTCACTCTCTTAATGTTATTCTTAAATAGAACGTCAGATATTGTACACTAAGGCCGTTACCATACAAAGATTTATATAATTTTTTATTGGATTCATCAATTTGAGCTGGTTTTATTAATTCCCAAGAAAAAGCACGCAAAGCTTCTATCTTTCGTTCTTTCTTTCTTTTCTTTTTTTTTTTTTCATATGAACCATTATAAACAAATTGTATTATTGTCTTCCTTTCTTAAAAAAATAAATTTAGACTACCATAATTTAACAAAATTCTTAATTATCTTTTATTGTAAATAGGTAAGCATTTTTTGTTTTCAAATAAAATGATTAGAAATGTTATATAAATCTCCTTTTAAATATAAAATATTATAATATTATGATATAATATATATTATACTATTAATACATATTTTAAGATAAAAGTGTATATATATATATAGCAATTAGCGTCCGTATCATGGAGACCTTGCAATAGGACAAAAGACGACAAGACGGCGACTCTATAATTTTGAAGCGACGTAAAAAAGATAAGTAAACACAACAAATAAAGAAAAAAATCATTTTAAAATCATGTGATTGTCCAATAACGAAGTGCCACGGAATGAGAAGTAAACACAACATTCCCATCAATCATATTTCTTCTCCCTTTGGTGCCACGTGTCCCATGATCATTGAGGCCGACAATTTAAAATCCAACTCCGAGGAGCGTGCAACCATGTTCCTCTTACTCCCTTGGTTGACTCCGTCTCCTTGTTCGGTACTGTAAAACTAAGGCGCAGTAGTAACATATACATGTGCTGTTAGCACCGGAAACTAGAAAGAAAGAAAGAAAGAGCGAACGAAAAGAGGAGCAGAGAAGAACGATGAGCGAAGCGAGCTTCGTATTCCGAAACCCTGACGAGCCCGTGGAAGCTAGGGTTAGAGATCTTCTCTCTCGGATGACTTTGAAGGAGAAATTAGGCCAAATGACTCAGATCGATAGATCCGTTGCCGATCATTCCGCCATTAGAGACCTCTCTATAGGTCTCTCTCTCTCTCTGTGTCTTCTCTCTTTCTTCTTGTCAGCGATCCGTCTATTCAAGATTCTGTTTTGGTTCATTTTGTTTTTGGTGCTTTTCTTGGTTGTTGTTTTTGAATGTGCGCGTGTGCAGGAAGCGTTCTGAGCGGCGGAGGAAGTGTGCCGATGGATCGGGCAACGGCGGCTGATTGGGCTGATATGATCGATTCCTTTCAGAGCTCGGCGCTGCAGTCTCGTCTCGGAATTCCGATTGTTTACGCGATTGATGCGGTTCACGGTCACAACAGCGTGTATGGCGCCACCATCTTCCCTCACAACGTCGGCCTCGGCGCCACCAGGTGATGATTCCTTTCTTGTTTCGAGATCTTTTAATTTCTGATGCGTTGGACAAGCTGTTGGGTTGAATGGTTGATGAAAATTAGTCTTTAAACGGATTCATTGATCTTGAGTAACTGTCAAATTCGCCTACATTTCGTTACAGAAATGCAGATTTGGTTCAGAGGATTGCGGTAGCAACTGCCTTGGAAGTTCGAGCAAGTGGTGTCCATGGTACTTTTGCTCCTTGTGTCGCTGTAAGTGAAAATTTCATTTCCTTTTTTTTTTAATACTATTTTTCATCTATTAGTAATATTTGTTTGTGTTAAATCTTTCTGCCTTGGTGGTTTTGCCATTACCTATTACATTAGTGCTGGAACGCAAATAACTGTAAGATAAGGGCATAGCTAAGCCCGTATGGGCATGCTATGGTGGCACTCAATGGAGCACCACCTTAATAATAGAGCATTGAACGCTCAATGCAATGCTCTAATTGTTTTATTTTTTAATTTAAAAATTTTTATTTTTAACTTGACGTGGCCACCTCGCCTAAGCGCTAGATGCAGACTGAGTGTTTGGACATAAGGATGCCTTAAGAATATAGCCTTATCAATGTTGTCAGGTGCCTTCAATCACTTCTGGTGCATTATTTATCCTTTAGTTATTCTTATTCAATTCGACATACGGAATCTTGCAGCATACTTTATTTTTATCTGTATTTGGCATCTGTTTTGCTTTCCAACAATGTATTTTAAGACTAACTTTTAGGCATTTTGAGACTAATTATCACTTAAGTTTTATATGAAAACTACTATCTCTAAATTATCACTTTTAGGCATTTTGCAGAAGTGAGATTATCGTTGTAGGATGAACATATACATAGTAGGACAGCAATCTACTCGTCACCTACTGATAAAGTTTTATACTAACTAAGTTACCCATCTTTGAGTCTGATAATGCTATTTAAGTTGATATCAATAATCTTATTTCTACTAAGTAATGCTATCTTTACATTAAAGTGCTCAATTTTATACACATATTGGAATTAGTTATTTTTGAACTACAACTAAGCCTACAGGAAAAAGTACCTTCTAATGTGAGTCATACTCAATGCTCGGACTCAAAATTTTTAATAAAAAAATATTGAATCTTGTCTCTTTAACTAAATGTTTATTTACAATTCAAACATTTTTTATATAGAATAATAAAAGATCCTGTCTCCTAATAGACATTATGAAACATTAGAGCAACTCCAACCTAACTTTCCAAATTTAGAGGAAAAACTCCTTCGTATTCCGCCCACACCCCTTTAAACTCTAATTCATTTTCAACTAATTCTTCTATGTTTACATTATCCCTCTCTCTAAAAAATATATTCTAAAAATATTCTTTTTTACTCTTATTTTATATTCATTTATATATTTTTTAAGTTAATATTTTTACATATAAATTTTATTATTTTGTTATACTATTTCAAGAAATTAATATATCTATAAGTAAATAAATAATAAATTATAATAAATTATATATTTTTAATCAAAGTAAACATTATATTATGAATTTATTATTAATACAAAAAAATTGCTAATATACATCTAATTATAAAAAAATTAAAAAAATTAATTATAATTAAAAAGGTATAAAAATAAAAAAAATAAAAGAATAAAAAATAAAAAAAGTTATCTTCTCTAAAATATAAAGAACAAAAATAAAAAAATTAAAATAAAATTAAAAAATAAAAAAGTCGAGAGGGTGTGGCCCCACCCACCAAAAGTGAGTGGGAGCTATAGTGCCTTGCTATAAGTAGTGGGGTTAGAGTTGCCACAAAAGAAAAAGAATTAAAAGAATAATTAATTAACGTTACCAAAGTTTATATAGTTCTGCGCATTGGCTCCATGACTCCATCGGAGTACAAATTAATTTTACTATTTAGAAATTGAATCAGTACAAGAGATTAATTTTACTAAATAAGGTATTTATTTTACCTTTTATATATAAACTAGTGTAAACGTGTCAGTGTCAGAGTGTCTACAATTCAATGGCACTGCACAAATATTTTGTACATAAAATAAAGGTTTTTTTTTTATATATTCAATCTTATTCTTGTCAATTATGTCTCTGCTACAAACCTTTTTTTTTTTTCCTGATAGTACGATTGTGTCGCATCAATAACATGATGCCAATGCGTGTCGCTCTTCAATTTTTCTTTTTCTAAATTTATAAATGAAGATAGCTAATTGTGCAATATATATATTAATTTCAAATTGATTTTCAGAATACATAAAAGTACTTTGATTTTAATATCTTCAACTTTTTTTAAACATTTAAAGGAACCTTTTCAACCAGTCAAACATATTGTTCTAAAAAATACAATAAAATGCATATACATTATTTATGCTTATTAATATAGAATGCATAATAAATTAAATTCAAAAAAAAAAGAAAATAGAGAATTGTGCAGTGTATCTATTTCCTATTAGTGAAAGCTGATTAGTGTAAATCTCATACGTAATTGACGTCAACTTTGGAAGGCGACACAGAGCATTGTAGTGTCAGCAACTTTTTGGCACATTCGGAAAGAGAGGAACCCTAGAATTTTCTTCGATTCAAAATCAGATTATGGGTCATTATGGGAAATTAACTATCAAAATGTCAGCTAGTTCTTGGATTTTTTTAGGTGGAGCTATCAAAGGCCCGTCAATGTCAAATTGGTTTTTTGATTGGGTTGTAGGTCAGTCGGAGGGGAGTGACAGCTGAGGGTGCCGTACACGGGCTGAAACAATGGTTCTAGGCTAAATTATAGAGTTGCCAAAAATATGATTGTATGATTGATGTATGATTGATGGATTTAATAATATAAACGCTTGTCTCTTCTTAAAAAAAACTTGATTAATGCAAAATTTTCTAGTGAATCTTTTATCTTTTCAAGAGATTTTTTTTTTTTTCAGATAATCTTGTTGAACTGTTATATTTATGAGTAATAACTAACCATAACTCTCAAATTAATGTTAATCGATAACATATTAGATTAATCTCTATCATTATATGTGTGTAATAGTAGTTTAATATTTTATGAATGATAATTATCTCTTTGATGAAAAAATGTGTGAAGGGTAATAAAGTTTAGCTTTTGTCTGTGAAATTAATTGTCTTTATCAATTGAAGAAGGTACAGGCTTGTGCAAAAAAAAAAAAACAGCAACTCAATGTATAATCATCATTTTTCAATCTTTTTTAATCCCTGAAAATTTCTTACACTTTGTGGAACATACTGCTTTGATTCATTGGACAAAGTTTGTGATTTTCTAAGCATAATATTGTTAATGATGTTCATTGAGAAAATAAAACACCAACTAGCCAGCTGCACGTTAAACTTCCGTGTCCGATTCAAGAACTAGAAGTTCCCTTCTATTTCTTTGATTCTCTCTAGAAAGACGCTTTGAATCTTGGATATACATATGATAATGGGCTTTGACAGGTATGCAGAGATCCCAGATGGGGAAGATGCTACGAGAGTTTCAGCGAAGACACTGACATTGTACGGATGATGACTTCCATGGTTTCAGGATTGCAGGGCTCGCCCCCTGCTGGGCATCCCTATGGCTATCCCTATGTAGCTGGAAGGTAGAGAAAGAAATGCAGATGAACATACATACTTGATGGCTGAAATTATGCCACATTCAACACTTCCAAATCTTACCCTTTTCTACTTATAATTGAGTTCTTGACTTGTTCAAATTCAGAAAGAATGTTTATGCTTGCGCCAAGCATTTTGTTGGAGACGGAGGAACAAAGGAAGGGGTAAATGAGGGGAACACCATATCATCCTATGATGAGCTACAGCGAATTCATCTGGAGCCGTATCTGGATTGTCTTTCTCAAGGAGTTTGCACTGTTATGGCTTCATATTCTAGCTGGAACGGGAGCAAATTGCACTCTCATAAATTTCTCCTGTCCGATCTTTTGAAAGATAAGCTGGGTTTCAAGGTCACAATCTGTTCTAATATACTCCCTTCTAAGAGCCACAAATTAGCTAAATTTTAAATTCCACAGGTTAATTTGCAGCTTCTAAAAGCCCGGGGCGGATTAACTCATTGCTTTAGATCTTAGCTTCTTGGTTCCAGTGTCAGAAATTTGTTAATTTCTGACACGTTTTTGCTTTAAACTAAGATAACTGCAAGTACTATTAACACTTCGACGAATCATTTATGTGACAGGGTTTTGTTATTTCTGATTGGGAAGGTCTCGACCGCCTTTCTCATCCTCACGGATCAGACTACCGTAACTGCATTTCAGCCTCGATCAATGCAGGAATTGACATGGTAAACACTTATAACCCTTACTTCTAAATTCCCAAGTTCTACAGTAAAGGTTCTTATGACCTGCCCACTTGTCCATTTTTGCAGGTGATGGTTCCTTTCAGATATAAACAATTCCTAGAGGATTTGACACATCTGGTTGAATCAGGAGAGATACCTATGTCCAGGATTGATGATGCCGTCGAACGGATTCTCAGAGTCAAATTTGTGGTTGGAGTTTTTGAACATCCGTTCACAGATAGATCATTACTGGATTTAGTGGGCTGCAAGGTAAAGTTTTGGGATCAAATAGCAGCTGAACCTAAAAGCCATAGGTCTAGGTGAAGGCTCAACAATTCGTACCAAGTAATCGTTAGCACTCCACCATCACGCAGCAGCTCGTCCAAAATACAAAGAAAAACAGAGAAAGAGCGAGACAGAGAGAATTAAAAAAAAAAAAAAAAACTAAGCACCAAATAGAAATATAAATGTCATTAACAGACTTAATTTTAAGTCCTTTTACTATTTTAGTATAAAGCTAATATCATATAGCAACTCCTCCTCTATTTTATTTACGTAATATATATTTTTATATTTATGTCATTTATATTATCTTTTAATCATTATAAAAAATAAACAAGCAAAAAAATAAAAATTCACACCTATTAAGTGTGGGTAGATGAGGTTGGGTTGGAGAGCCATTTCTTTAACCCAGCATCAAAATAGTATTAAGTTGGAAATGTCCTAACAAGCTCTTCTACTTTTAAGATTCTTTATATATATAGTTTTGAACACCCATTTAACTAAGAAATAGTACCATAAAGGTTGGCTTTATTTGTGATTTGCCTTTTTCCAAGGTCCATGACAACAAGAGGGAGAATATCACCGCATCAATTTTTGAAGCGCGAATGCATGTCCAGGCTTAACTAATTTTGCACCTTCCAGTTCCAATTTTACGTTTCACATTTACTAGCAATCTCGAGTTTCTTTGTTCATAGTTTATTCACCAAGCTGCTTTTTTTTTTAAATAAAAAGATTTTCCTTTTGTTTCTTGTTAAAACTTATATTTCTCTAACTTTCTTCTCAGATGCATAGAGACTTAGCCCGGGAAGCAGTTCGCAAGTCCTTGGTTCTATTAAAGAATGGAAAGGACCCAAAGAAACCATTTCTTCCTCTAGACAGAAATGCTAGAAGAATTCTTGTGGCCGGAGGACATGCAGATGATCTTGGGTACCAGTGCGGTGGATGGACTATTTCCTGGCAAGGAAGTAGTGGTAGAATAACAATTGGTAATTGACCTCATCTTGGAATAGTTTTTTCTTTTGGCCCCTGGTATTCGGCCACTGTCCTGCTAATCCAGAGCTAATTTAGAAAGGACAAAAGCATTTTTTTCACAGCTTGTTGTCCCATAAATAAGAGGGTTTTAAACATAGGAATGAGCCCTCCATCACTTGAACTGTTTTCACAGCATGCTGTCCCATAAAAGGCACGCTGGCAGACCCGCAGTTCCCTTTGGCAGGCACATGCATAAACGCGCCAATCTTGTGACTTGAAGCTTCTATGAATGAGCTCACCTCGTGCATTTTAAGGCCGTCTAGAATTAAAGTACTATCTAGATAGTATTATAAAAACTCAAGAGCCCCTTTCCTCATATGAATCGTAATCCTCTAGAGAATGAAGGTTGCACGGTTATTGCTTATTTCCAGCGTGAGATGTTTCAAGTAGTGCAGGTTATTATTATATATAAGACATCTTATCTATATATATATTACTATAAATAGATTATTCTTGTATAATATATATTTCTATTTTTAATTGTTTCTAATTTTGAATATATTTACTGTATTTTTTTGGAACCTCATGAATTCTCGTCGAAATACATCTAAAAAGTCAATTTTCTTCGTGGTGTTGGAATTGGGTTCATTTTTCTTCTTCTAGTTTTTGGGTGTATATAGCGTGGCGGACCGATCCGCCACTATTGCAAGATTGCAATTGAAAGATACAATCAATAATTAAGTTTTATTCCATCGGCGGCACGACAACTGTATTTTGCTTACCATCATCAATCCCACGCTCTGATATTGTTCTCTCTACGCCGCGATCATTATTTGCACCGTGACTGAGTGTGCCTACTGCTGTGATTTGTTCTCTGTCTTCTTGAATCTGCACATTGTTGTTGCGTGCTTGTCCTGCTGCGTTTCCTTGCTGCTCGTCGCCATCACTGTACTTTGCTTCCTTTTTCTTCTTGTCTCGTTGCCATCTTCTAGGTGCTGCTGTAGCTCTCTTTCTCATTTTTTTTCTTTTCTTATTTTTCTTCTTTTCTTGTTCTGTCCTGCGTTTTCTCTTCTTTTCTTTCCCTTTTTTTTTTTTCATTTTTTATTCTTTCCTTACATCTATCACTTTCTCCATTTTGTTTTTAATTCTTTCCTGCAAATTTCTCCCTCTCTCCCCTTCTTCCATTACTTTATCCAATGTTGCCACTATCTTTTTTTTTTTTTTTTTTTCTTATTTTTCCTTTCTTTTCTCTTTTTCTTCTCGTCGTTATTCTTTTCTCGCACTCCATTGTCACACCACTATTGTTCACTAGTGTTGCTATTTGCTTTCTTTCTTCAATATATATCCACATATATTGGTTTAAGATAGTTCATCTTCAAGCGGTACATCACGCTATTATTTATTTATTTTTTATTTCTTTTAGAAATCATTCTTGATGGCTTCCTCAAATATTGTGAATTAATCTATCCCATCGGTTCGTGGAGGTAAAGTCAAGTTTATTTAGCAGTGTTTTTAATACAGATATTTTGGGCAGTGCTTTAGAATGCAGGAAAAAGACTAGTGACAAAGTAGAAATTGACAATAATCATCCAATTTTTTGTAGCTTTCACTAATCCTTGACACCAAGTTCATTTTAGGCACTCCTCTTATCATCTCTTACTATGACTGACATTGAGACAATTATTCATAAGGTTATATCTTGAAAACTTGTAACTCCTTCTAAATTTGGTAAATTCTCTTTGGTTCATTGATTTAGCTTGTTGTTAGCACATGACCTCCAATGCTACTTTAGTTTTACTAGTTAACCAAATTCCACCTTTCTCTTTTATTTATATTATTAATAGATCTAGTATGTTTATTAGTCATATTAATATTATCTTAACACATAATTTTTCACTTCCTGACACATTAATTGGGCCTAAGTTGTCTTTTAACCTTATTTTCATTGGTCAGTTAGTGGAACAAGGTTTTATCTTGACTTTTTTTTTTCTTTATAAGGGATGTGATATGAAGGATCACAAGTGGGAACAGCTAGTAGGGACTAAGTGTAACACTAGTTGTTTTTTCAAGCTTACTTCTTTATTTACCCAATTCTAGTTTTCCTCTCACGGCATCTGTTTCTATTTCTATTCTTTGGCATTCTTCTTTACAACATGTTTCTCTATCTCGTGTTCAATCTTTAGCTTCGAGCCCTTTAATTGTATTTCTTGTCAATTGAGTAAACAATTTATATTATCAATATCTAAAAATGAGTCTTTTTCTTCTGTTCCTTTTTTTTCTTTTCCACTATGGTATTTGGGACCTACCCCAATTCCCACTAAGCGGGGATATCAATATATTAAGCTATTTATCAGTGGTTTTTCATGATTTACTCAGTTCTTTCACCTAATTGATCTCAATTATTTGACATTTCTTTGAATTTTGAAACATGATCCAAACTTAATTAGTTTGGATAAGGGATTAAAGTTTTGCATACTAATAATGTCATGGAATATACGTCTAATTATTTTATAGAGTCTCTTAAACGAGATGAGCACTCTCTCAACGCTCTTGTCTCTTAAACGAGATGGGACACTCTCTCAACACTCTTGTCCATATACCTCTCAACAGAATGGATGTGCCAAACGTAAGTGTAGGCAGATTTTTGATACTATTTGATCTATTATACTCTGGCTAATTTGCTTGAGTCCTTTCAGGGTAAAGCTGCACTTATTCCAATCTACACCAATAATTGTCTTCCATCTTACAATCTTAAGTAAAACCCATATGAGGTTTTATATGGAAAACACTTGATTATTCAAATTTAAAAGTGTTGCATATTTTGTATTGTGTCCTTCTCACGAGCACTCAAAACTAGGGTCTCACTCATGTCTCCATCGTTTTCTTGGACGTAAGGGCTATCTTTGTTATGATGCTATTGCTAAGTGTCTCCATATTTCTAGACACGTGCAGTTTTGGAACATCATTTTTTTTACCTCTATTTCACCTTTGGCCTCAAAACTCACTCAGTACTCTACTATTTTTGTTGATCTACCTCAGGATCTTTTTCCTCACTGTAGTGTGGGTGAAGCAAGCTCAACAAATCCTACATTGACAACTAGCACTAACTTGCCCACATTGTCAATTGATTCAATTTTCACATCCACACCCATTGAGTCTCCCTCATTTCCTAATGTTTGTCACTCTTCACTCATAAGGATTACCATTGTTTTTTTGCTCTTGCTACATTGTATGGGCCTCGTAATTCTTAAGAGGCTCGATTTGAACCTTTTTGGCAAAAAGCTATGACTGAGGGACTTCAAACCATGTATGACACATGTACTTAAGATATAACTAATTGGCCTCCTAGTAAGACCATAGTAGGAAGTAAGTGGTTGTATAATATTAAAATTTGTACCGATGAATTAGTTGAACCCTATAAGGATCACCTTCTTGCTAGGGGTTTTACATGGGAGTGTGATATTGATTATAAAGAAACTTCTACTCTAGTTACTTATATTACTACTATTAATGTGGTGCTTGCCATTTTATTAGTTAAACAGTGGAAAATGTTACAAATGTATGTCAAAAATACATGTCTTAGTGGGAAATTGATCAAGGAAGTTTATTTGCAACCTTTTCTAGGTTTTGATCATCCACAAGGGAAAGCATGATGTCTTTGCAAGAATGTATGTGACCTAAATAGTCTTGTCGTGCTTGGTTTCCCAAGTTTAACTTTGTACTATCTCAGTAAGGTTTCACTCGTAGCTCATATGACTTTACATTGTTTCTTTGTAGATCTAAGAATTGTGTTGTTATTCTTCTGCTATATATAAATGATATGGTCATTATTAGAGATGATGTGTCAGGTATTCATGCACTTGAGAGTTTTTTTGGGGGAGACTTTTGAGATAGACTTGGGATCTCTCAATTATTTTTTGGGTCTTGAAGTTACATTTAGCTTTAATGGATACTATTTATGTCAAGACTAATAGACATGAACTTTTGTCTTGTGTTGGTTTGTCTATCGTTTATAGTCCATTGTAGATGAATGCAAAGTTTTTACTTACTGCTAGTGAGCCTTTAGGAGATGCAACATTATATAGCCAATTGGTTAGTAATCTTATTGACCTTGTCGTGACTCGACCAAATATTTCTTATATAGTCACATTACTGAGTTAATTTATGCATGCTCCCCATTCATCTCATTATGTAGGTGTCTTGTGAATTCTTCGATACATTAAGAACACTTTTTATATCATGGTCTTCATTTGTCAGTGAATTCCTCTATGGAGCTTTGGACTTTTTTTTAATGTAGATTGGGCTAATGAGCTACTTAATCATGGTTCCATTACATGTTTCTATATTTAAGAAACAAACAATTCTTTCTATATTTAAGACATAAGCTGGGTATCGAGTAATGGTAGATGTCATATCTAAGCTTTTATGGATTTCTTGGTTGTTTCAAGACATGAGAATTACTTTTTTTAGTAGTTTTATTGTTTATTGTCATAACATAATTGTTATGCAAATTATCCATAACAATATTTTTTATAAATGAACAAAGCATATAGAAATTAATTGTCATTTTATCTATCAACACATTAAACACAGTATTGTTCAATTGACTCACATCAGTTCAACAGATCAAGTAATAGATATTTTTATAAAGATGCATCTACCTTGACCACCTAACAATTTAGTTGACAAACTCAAGATGACTTCTTACCATGAGTTTAAGAAAGGATGCTACAATATATAGGATATATTTATAATTCATAACATATATATATATTTGTTACCATAAATATATTATTCTTATGTAGTATATATTTCTATATTTGATTGTTTTAATTCTGCATATATTAACTATTTATTTGTCTAGAACCTCATGTATTCTCATTGAAACACATACAAAAAGTTAATTCGCTTCCATAGCAAGAAGATTAGATGCTATAAGCTTGCAAGAATGACAATGAGGACATAGTTTGGTTTGTTAGTAAGATGATGAGCAATGGAAGATGATGAACTTGTTTAAAATGATGGCCATTAGTGTTGCTGTGTCGGTCCTTGTAGCATTTACTTCCGTCCTCAGTTCTAAATTCATAAGCTTAGCTTTGAATTGTTACATTGCCTTAGTAATTAGTGTGGGATACAAAAACAGTGGATACGACCCAAAAATGAAAATTAAAAAATTGTCGTTTGTTTTTTATTTTTTTTTCCAGAAAACAAGCTGTTTTCTAATCAATTCTGAATTTTGTTTTGGGATTTGTCAACCCTTCTTGAGCTTCCAAGATTCTAGTTACAAGAAACTGCATCTCATTCATTCCATTCTTTGATTTTTTTTGCACATTTTAGGATTTTCACGTTTATTCTACGCTGTAGGTACAACTATTCTTGATGCCATCAAAGAAACAGTAGGAGAGAAAACAGAAGTTATTCATGACCCGAGTCCATCACCAGCCATGCTAGCTGACAATGACTTCTCTTTTGCAATTGTTGTCGTTGGAGAAGCTCCATACGCAGAGTCCCATGGTGACAATAAGGAGCTTAAAATCCCTTTCAATGGTGCTGACTTGATAAAATCAGTAGCTGACCAAATTCCCACACTGGTGATCCTGATATCTGGAAGACCCCTAGTGTTGGAACCAGAGTTGTTGGAGAAGATTGATGCATTGGTGGCTGCTTGGTTGCCAGGAACAGAAGGACAAGGTATAACAGATGTTGTTTTTGGAGATTATGACTTCGAGGGCCGTCTCCCGGTAACATGGTTTAGAGACGTGGATCAGCTGCCTATCAATGCTGGGGATCACCCATATGACCCTCTGTTCCCTCTTGGATTTGGATTGAGATGCATACAATAAGGGAAGTCTGAAATAAAAACTCAGAAAGCTTGTGGCAAGGCCCTGGTGATTCTTAGAACACAAGCAATGGTCATCAATCTTTAACAGCATACTGATGCTGTTAATCCTTGAACCCGGATTATTTATTAATTTATTATCTTTAATAATTTTCTACTAGCCATATGAGTAGAATTGTGGTTGAATAGTGCCATGGAGTACCACTCAAACTGGAAATGAATCTGGAGTCATTGTTTCAGCTTTTTTTTTTTTTCTCAAATGCGCAAAGGTTTTCATGAAAGAAACAATGGTCCTAGATGATCCTTGATGTTTGGTGGTTGAGAAATATTCTTCAGTTGCCCACTATTTAAAGGAGATAGAGAATATGCAACTGATAGTGGGCTTTTGAGTGCATTGCTTTCCATATTGACTCTTGATTGTCCATTATTGAATAACCCAATATTCTTATGGCATTACTTGAATCTAACTAACCTGTTTTGACCCATATCACCCTACAAAGCGGTAAGTGTCTCTTAATAAGATGGAACTCTACAAACAAAAGATGTTACCACGATACCACCTCGTTTGAAGGAAATAATTGTCAAACTAACTAAACCGCGATACTATTGATATATTCTATTTTTATTACTAATACACAATTTTTACAAGTAATGCTATATGTTGCCTTTTTCAGTGCTTTTCTTTGGCACTAGTATTAATCTTTTCTAAAAGTTTTGAAGATGCACATAATTTTAAAGTGTCATACAATTCATGCATATCCTTAAAACATTCAAAAGAGATTGATACTAGTGTTAGTAAAAGCACTAAGAAGTAATATACATCATATATTTTTTTTGTATTATTATTATTATTATTTTGTTGTATTGGGGTATGTTTGTGGTGTGGTGCCCTTTGGGTTCATGGAATAGCAATTTGCTTTTCCTTTTCTCATTGCTATCA
>JAJIYU010006224.1:0-20946 GCA_030144865.1 Tinospora cordifolia | reverse complement strand
AAAAAAAAACTAAATAGATAATAACAACTAAGAATCTTGCATTTATCATGAGAAAACTACTAATTCTCTCGCAAGAGCTGAGAAATCCCACAACCCTCAGGCCAAAGAGTGACCCGAATAAAAATGTAATACTTATTTTGAGTTTGACTTAAACAAACCTATAGTTTATAATGTGAAATTAATTCCTTTAATTTGAGTACTAATCCTAAAGTCTTTTTATTGAATTTTATTAAAAAAAACTTATACTTAGTGTAAAATTAATTGTAATTACTCATAATAAACTTGATAAATAAGCTTGTATTCTTAGCTTTGCATTTAAAATATAAAAAATGGAAACAAATTGAAAACAAAAAATTTTATTAAATTTCTTCTGTAAGATCTTTTATTTTTATAATAATTGGCTTGATAATAATAAATACTTTCTTTAAATTTCTGTTCCTTATGAATTAAGCAAACGAGCACTTTTAATTATTTAAGAATTTTAATTTATCCATTGAAGAATTGAACAGACTTAAGCAAACAAATTAATAAAGTTTGTACAGATTAGATTAAATCAATGTTAATTAATACTTTTTAATCAAAGATCTCAAATTCAAATCTTAAATATAAAAAATAATTAATGTCGAGATATGCATAAAGTTAGTTCAGAAATACATGATAAAAATTAAAAACAAAAAAAAAAGAGAAAGAGAGAAATGCAAATAAACAAACAAATTAATAATGGTTAAAATACAACCGGAGCTTTCTTTTCACATGAACCTCCTGGAGAGTCAAATGGGTAATAAATTCATTTGACATAGTTAATTAAGAAATTCAAAAAGTAATTAGATGCAAATAATTATTAAATTGTTTAAGAATGACCATCATTTAAATTTTTTTAATTATTGCTATTATTTAAAAAAAAAGAATAAGAATTTAAAATAAAGATAAGCCTTTTTTATTCATTATTTCCCGCAAAATGGCATGGGTTGCATTTTTTTATTTTTTATTTTTTAAAGTAGTTAAAATATAATCTAAATAATATAAATAATGTTAGAAATAATATAAATAAATTAATGAAAAATTATTATTCCATGTTAACTTTACACCAAAATAGTTATAAAAATTATATTATTTTAATATAAAGAGTTAAAAGACGCCTTCAACATATAAAAGGCCTTGTTTGGAAGGTATCAATTGCATTAAAAATTAAAAGATTAAAAAACTCAAACACACACACATACATCTCATTGAAAAGACAATCACAAACCTAGAAGGGTCTCAGCTCAAAGTGTCCAAAAACTAGGTTACTATGAACACTTTAATTTACGTCACAAAATGCTAATTCCATGACTTAAAACTCATAGCTTCTAACTTTAAGCACCTTATTTTATAAAAGAAAGCTACTTTAGCATATAAAACGAGAAGAGAAAAAAATAAAAATAAATAAGGGCTCATTATGGAATCATTAAATTGTGAGAGGTTGTCATTTTATGGGAAATGTAGGTGACGAAGAGAGAGAGAGTGAAAGCTTTGTTTCACCAACACCCTCATCTTGTCCAATTATATTTGACTCTCTCATGTGCTTCCTTTATTTACTTCTCTCTCTCTCTCTCTCTCTCTCTCTCTGGTTCTCTCCTTCAATTGCGTACTCTTAAGGCACTGTTATGTTGTCTTCTGCAATTAACAGCCCCACCCATTAGCCATTACTCTCTCTGATCACAACACAACATGGTACAACCAAAAAAGTTCAGAGGCGTCAGGCAACGGCACTGGGGCTCTTGGGTCTCTGAAATACGCCACCCTCTTCTGTAAGATATCAACCAAAAATATTGTCATACTAACCAAAACTATTCCACCCTTTAATTCTCATTTGCAATTGAATTACGTATACTTAATACCCTTCTTGATCTTCTCTCTTTTTTAATTTGTCTTTGGTTGTAGGAAGAGGAGAATTTGGCTAGGCACATTTGAGACAGCAGAAGAAGCGGCAAGAGCGTATGATGCTGCAGCGGTGCTGATGAGTGGCCGGAATGCCAAGACCAACTTCCCGGTGCTTAAGACTCCGGACGGCGATCCCAGGACCTCCAACGACTCTACATCGTCTTCATCTCCAATGGGTCTATCGGCCATCCTAAGTGCGAAATTGAGGAAGTGTAGTAAGACGCCATCACCATCTCTAACTTGCCTGAGGCTTGATACGGAAAATGCCCATATTGGAGTTTGGCAAAAGCGTGCAGGGGCAAGTTCAAATTCCAACTGGGTCATGCAAGTTGAGCTTGGGAAGAAAAATGTACAAGGGTCGGAGGTGTCTGCAGTGGCTGCGGAGGCAGTGTTGCCACCGGAGAGCTCGTCCAACATTATTGATAATCCAGGTAATGGAATGGAAGAGGAAGACAGAATTGCATTGCAAATGATAGAAGAATTGCTAAATAGGAATTCTACTACTCTTTCCACGATGACATCCTCCGGTGAAGGGAGCCTTTAATTTTATTACCAACCAAGAATAATTCTATATACATATATATAATTGGCATTGTTTGTGTTTAATAAGTGTAAATTATATCCAGAATCTCTGGGTTTATTTTTATGATTCAAGTTTGGAAATATAAATCATATAATATATGCATATCTGTTGATTCCATAAGTACTCCATCCAGGTAGCTACCACCAAATGGAAGAACTGTACTAGTTATACCAAAATGTTATTCTGTAAAGAAATCTATTACAATGGCCACAATTGTAAAATTTAAAGTGTTATATTGTTAAGGTGTATGTGACAATGAAATTGCTTGTGGTATCAAATTCTTGATGAGTCTCTTCATCTTCCATGTTTGTTGATTCTTCATGATTTTGGTTTGAGTTGTGGTAATTCACTGATGACTCATAGAATAAAACTGTTAGATATTTTGCTTCACAATCACTTTTCTTATTACTATGAGATTTTCTTCTTCTTCCTGTCATGGTTCATCCTCCACCAAAAAGTCCGAATCAAAGAAAAATCTTATGATGTTGAAGATGATCGCAAACACGTGACGCTTACTAGAACCTACTACCTTGATTTTGTACAAGATTGTTACCCCTATTATGGTAGAACTGATAAGGATTTGCAGTTGCTTCCAGTGAGAAGACTTTGTTGTTTGACTTCTAGTTGCCCTTAATATGTTTAACACATGAAGCTAAAGCAAGACTAGAGCTGTCATATACAATTGGATCAACTGCTTAATTACCAATTGATTGATGTGCAAACACCATTTGTTGATGTTGAGTTCAATTGTTCGAACGCTTCGAGCTAGTAAATTCTACTGACAAAGATCATTGATAGCCACTAAGTAAGACACATTAATAGTTCGTAACGAATTGATTAGTTGAATGATAATGAAAGTGAGAATTGACAAATGAAATGATTATGATCTTCATTGACAAAAGAAAGAGCAAGAGCTAAAGGGAGAAAAAAAAACAGTGAAAGTTGATGCACCACTTGATACTAGTGAGGAGTGGATCTACTCGACTTTGATATCACTGTTCATGTCTTTTTTTCTCACCAAGTCTATAGACTCACATTTTAACCACTTTTAAGCCTATTATTGAGGCCAATTGTAAAATTTTACTCAAAGAATGATGAGGAAACACGATAAATTTTTAATACGATAAACTCTTCTCTTTCTAATGGAGGATTATTCTTTTAGATCTTACGCACATCAAATCACACCGAGTAAATCAACTCTGTTCCATTACGTTGATTACTAGCTATTAACTAAAATGAAAAAAGGAAAGAAAAAGAACTTTTAAAACATTTTTGTCTAGATCATGTAAAAGACTAAGAAGATCTTAATCTCTCTCCAAAATTGTTAGGCTTTGCCTGACTAATCCAGAGTCTACTCAGGAAGAAAGAAACGAACCTATAGACGATGAAATCTCTTTATGTGTAGAAGGAAATAAGGGTTGTCAAAGGGTAGCTTGTATGATCCTACTTCGAGTTTTACAGCTTGCAGATATAAATGACTCAAAAGAAACACCAATGATACAAAAGGGACAATAAGACTTTAATAAAGACATCAAGTCACCTTATCGTTTTAACCATCCTCTGAAATGGCAGGGGACCAATGAGGAATGCAAGGCTAAACAGTCAAGAAAAGCCAAGTGCAATCCCCCACCAAGAAAATTATGTAAAAGTGAGGCAACTTAGAATGAAACTAGAGAGCAAGCCCACGGTTTTTTTATCAGAGGTAAATACAAAGTGATTGTAATTAAGATTGAAATGGAAGTCTTCAACCTCCCACCTCAGCAATGGGAGAAGAAAGGCCCATATGGGTGGAGGAAAATGTGTGCAATTAAGGTTCAATTTAATGATTAGCTGAAACAGTTGTGTCGGTTGACGTTGGTTGACCTTGACACAGGAAGAGGATGACTTGTATAATTATAAATATAACACTGCCGTAAATAAGTGTATGGCTACAATTCTTTGAGAAATCCAGAGAGTAGACGAAACTCTAGTACCTTCATTTGTGACTTTCGTATTGATCAATCCATTAGCTGTTTTTGATAATCCAAAAATTGAAGGCCGAGGTCACCATGCACATATATACCTGACAGCAAATAAGGAAACAATTACTCAAATCTTGGATAACTCAGATAGTCGTCGGTATGGGCATTTCCTAAAGGAGGTCTACCAAGTTATGAACTTTTCATCTCAGGTAGGAAGGGTCAGTCAGTATGTTGCATAACTACAGTACCCGAACTTCAGAACAATCCCACCCTAGAAAAGGATTAATTAAGATACTGGGCAGTCCAAGATCAAATAATTGTTAGATATCTATGTAGGTAATCTACTATATTATCATATATTAGAATTGAATAATGCGAATCAAATAAAAATAAAGAAAGAACAAACACCGTATATACAATGACCTAAGATAGAATTTTGCCTCTGTGCTTAAAGATCAATCTAGCGACTATCTCCTAAGATTCGACTGTCTAATCAATTTAAAAGTACTGCAAATTAATTCTAGCAAATTAAAATTCTATGCTTGATTTCTTTTTAATTCATAAAATCATCAAAAAAAGAGTTTAACAACGAAAATATTTTATTTATAAAATCTGATCAGACACCATTTGAAAAGTTACAACTTTTCATAAGACAGTTATCAACCATCAATAACTGTTTCTAATAGTTATAATTCAAAATTTAAAAAAAAATATTCAAAAAATAAAATTTAAATTTTTGGATCAAATTGAATCCTAGTCTTTGATTTAAATTGAAAATTATTTGAACATATCTATTTATCTCATGGGCCCACAACCATTATTTCATCTGTTCAAGGTAACATTCAACTTGTTTATTTTAACTTCAACTTGTTTTGTCCCTTTTTTCAATGTAGGACTAATATTTTCTATTCAAACTTCTTTTTTACTAACAATAATAATGAGGAAACAATAAAACACCCTCCATTCCGTGCATTAGTTTACATGAAAAAGGTAGACACAAAAATTACAAAAAACATTGCCACCCAGAAGTACTAACTTCACTGGCAGCCTATACACAAGATATCATACAATTATAAAGGAAAACACACCATCATTTTAAGTCATAAAATCTACGATATCACTAGAAACATCTTTACCATGAGTCTGGCAGAGTGGCCCCGCAGGATGAAACAAATGCTACACCAATAGATCAAAAAAGCTCATAACCCCTCAATAATACTCCTTAGGCAGTTCCCTACACAAGGGTCTGTGAGTTTTAAGATATGAGGCTCTCTACAGGCCTCCACAGGGCCGATGCTCCATTGCCACCCAATTCTGCAATCCGTGCAGCACTAAGCACTTCCGAAGTCCTATTGCCAACCAATGCCTTCATTTTGAAGTACTTCATCATCTGTGCAGATGGTGAGTCGCTTGATACCAGGCAGATACCTTTTGCTCATACATGGTGTTCATATCTTCCTCGCTGTATTGCTAAAAATCTTGTCCAAGGTTCATGAAAATACACTTGAATTCTTTCTTCAGGGCATGACAAGCATGCATTATTAGCTTCTCCTTCACCTGTCCCTGCTTCCATTTATTATGCATATGAAGAGACTACACGTGTCCGGTCACTTTAGCCTAAAAGGGCGTCGAGCTGTCTATCATATGAACGCTTCCTGTTCCATGTTTCAAGAATAAAATCTCCAGACCCTGGAATCTCAAGATTTATATATCACTTCCTCCTGAAGATATACCTTATACATCATAAGAAGGAGACTGCTTTGTAGATAACGGTATCTAACTAACCTTACCCAAAATCCTATTTGAATTATATGATTGGAAAGCTCACTTTCCCTTGAAGTGAAGTCTGAATAAATTTTAGCATTGAGGGATGGGGGCATTTTCACAAGCTTTCCGGTTTTTGGGAAAATCAATATCAGTCGTTGCATGCTTTGTTAGTTTTATGCATTTTTTGTCCGCGGCTCCATTTTAGCTCAGATCAGCATGAACTACTTGTGCGCTGCAAGTGTTCCCAGGTGTTGTTCATACATGGCAAGAAAGCAATTATGTCCTGTAAGAACAAACATGGCGATGGATGAATATCAAAGTACTAGGTGACATAAAAAAGTATAAAAATAATGTCAAGCACAGTCCTTTCAAGAATTTCACATCAAGATCAATTGAGTTTTATCGGCTAATTAAAGAATCATTTGATGTTTCAAATTATTAGCAGAATTTCACTGTTCTCCATCAAATGTACATCAAGCTAACTCTACCATCATTCACTCACAAGTTACCTTATTCTGCAAATGGAGAGGAAATCGGGCATATAAATGTCACACGTACAAAAACATAGAACTTAAGTTTACTCAAACTCTACTTAAGTGTGTTAAATTGTCACTGAGCTTCAAATCAAAATTCTATCAAGAAAACTATAACACATCACAATATTCCTAGGAAACATTGTCTTTCTTCTTAGTATTTCTTATATAATTTTATTTATGGATTAGGCAAGTCATGACTAATTCCTCCAAAAAAAAAAAAAAATTGTGGATAATTCTTTCACAATGGGATCTAATAAGTAAGATTTGGAGTAATTGTTTACATGATCTTTTTTGTCCACAAAAGGGATTCGCCAAAATTCAATTACGGAGTAACCTATTCCATTGATATGAGCATATCTGAGATGATGAAATGCTAGGGAGTTTCATTTCTTCTCAAAAAAGGAAAAAAAAAATTACACACGTAGCTAAACTACTAAAAAGAATTAGATCCAAGGACAGTCCTTGATGCCAACAACACTAACCATTAATGTCCCCAATATAATATTTTTATCCTGTTCCATATCTTCTTCCATAATGCAACACTTACAAGCATATGGCCATTACATGCATAATATAGACTCACAACATTTAAGTAAAACCAAATTTTAAAAAAAATAACTTGCAGTAAAAGTTCTTGAAAGTTGCTTATGCATGGATCAGTCAAAAGAGAGCAGTCAAAAAATTTATGAATATATTTGAAAGAGCGGTAAAAGAATTTGTAACCATTTTTCGTGATATTGTTCATGGATTAGATATATCATGACTAATTCCTTTAGAAAAATTGTCGGGGATTCTCTCACAATGGGATTTGATAAGTAAGATTTTGAGTAAATGTTTACATAATCTTCTTTTGTCCAAAGAAATGATTCGTCGAACTCCAAATAATGAGTCACTTGTTCTATTGATATAAACACATTTGAGTCACCAAATGCTCCAAAGTTCCATTTCTTCTTCTTCTTCTTTTTTATAATTTGCTAAAAAATAATAATCATTAACACCATCCCCTATTATAATGTTTTTATCCAGTTCTATTTCTTAATCTATAATACAACAGTAGAAGTTCTTGAGACTTACCAAGGTGTATATTCCAATGGTTTGCTCAGAGGCATAACTTCTCCAGTCCAAGTCACAAAATAAATGTCCATCAAGATCACTTCCTGATGCTTCATCTGTATGTGGTCATTCGCCCTTCTGGGGGAAACACCAAACAATCAACAAGATGAGGAACAACGTCTAAATTCGAATGTCTCCCCAGATGAAGGCAGGGGTTCTTGGCTATTACCCCAGTTCCCTTGACTACATGCAAATTCTTTGTACTTGTACAAAAGTCATGACCATGTTTTGAAAAACAGTTTTCCAGTAAAGGGGTTGAAAGTTGAATACAGCATTGTCCATATTCCAGTAGCTTAAATAAAGAATGGACTCTCCACGTCCAAGGCTCACCTTAAGTGGATCACCCTTAACTTAAAGATGAGCACACCACACTTTGCGGCGTTCAGTGCCATGGTCACTGCTCTACAAGATGCAAAATCCAGAGGCATCAGGATCCAGCTTACATAATTTCAGTTCTTCATAAGTTTTCAATGTTTATGACATTAAAGAGCGGATAGGAGTTTACATGAGGTCCAAGATATCTTCAATATACACCTCCAAATGAGTCCAATTCTTTATCTAAGAATTTTGAGAGCTCCTAAGCAGCCACATGTTTGTCAAATCCACAAGGACTAACCCGAGTAACCATCATCACCGTCTTTTCCTCTTCATTTATAATCAACTTCATTCTTTTAGTCTTCTCGCAAAGCTGTGGTAATGCCACTTCTAGTTGCTGTGTTGACCCTATTACTTCTAATAAACAATTTTTATAATGTTCTAAATGAGTTGTAGCAGGCTAAGATTTACAGTAGATCCCATTTGTAAAAGTTTATTATACGTCAACATAGATGTAAAATTTTAGATAAAATTGCAAGGTTGATTTTCTGTAAATCACTGAATCCATTTCATTGCATGTGTAACATTATTGCATCAAAAATATGATTTCATAGAAGAGATTCTAAAATGTCTTTCCGAAACAAGACAAATGGAATCATCAAATGCTGCTGAATTTTTATGAAAAATGACCTCTAAATAACAAATTTTACCTCAAAAGTGAGAACTCAACAGGCCAGCTTCCACTTAATTAAAAACATCTTGAAACCCTAACAGGTCCATATATCTAACACGTCACAGTTTCAGAAGCCCTTGGCAGCAACAAATCAAATGAAGAAATCCCCACATTCTAAGAATTAAAACCAAGGTCAAGATGATTAAAAAATAATTGGATGTGTATGTGTCACACATTTTAAGGAGTGCAGTAAATGTCTAAATGATCCAATGAGCATAAAGGCGTAGTTGCACTGCCAGTTTTGCATTTTTTGTAGTAAGTTTAGCATTCCCTAATCATCATTTATATTCTCCTAACTCCTAAAAAATAAAAAATGAAGCAAACTTTAAGAATTTAAAATCAACAAACTCATCTTACATAATTCTCCAAACTAACAAGAAGGAAAACGTATCAAAATGATATGAAGATGGGCCATCTATGATGCTTAAATTACTTCTTTCTACATTATCAACCTATTTCCTTTCAATTTTCAAAATTCTGGAGCAAAATGAAGATCATTGAAGGAAACCAAACAGCAAGGCATTCTTGGATTAGGAGGCATCAAAGATAGGAACATGACCCTTTGTTTAAAATGGATTTGGAAATTCCGGCATTAGCAGCACACTATTTGGTCATGTGGCTATACATTCAACCTACAACGGCACTTGGAAATTCATCATCTCCTTATCCCTATTTTATTTTCCCATCTAAACCCTAAAATTGGCAATGGACAGTGTTTCCTATTCTGGAAAGATAGATGGTTAGAGGGGGCCCCTCTTTCCAATAGATTTCCAAGACTCTACCATGCATCCCCCACCCCCTTAGAACCATCACCCATTTTACATCTTCAAACCCTTTGACACACAACCCTCTTACACCCAATGGAATCTATTCCTTCCCTCTACCTTAATTGTTGGCCAAACTAGTGAATTTAACACCTTTGTTAGCCCTGCTACACTATGTACATCTCCCTGTTCGTGGTGAAAACATGTTTGGACTCCTATTCCTCTAAGACCTCTCTTCTATTTCCCTATTCCAATCACTTATTAACAACGACAATCACCATCCTTTACCTTTGGCTTATTATTTTTTGAAAAGTCCATGTTCCTTCTAAAATTAAGGTGTTTGGATGGACTTTTACATGCTAAGCTTAACACAGGGCATAATCTGCCAAAAAAAAAAAAAAAAAATTGATTCCTAACTTCACTGTCCTTTGTCATTGTCTTCTATTCTGTTTTAATGGCAAAGAATCCATTGACCATCTCTTCTTGTGATGTCCTATTTCAGTGAGACTTCGGGAGGAATGGCAGAGACGGTTGGGAAATTCGTTCCCTATTCTGTCCTCTCTTCATGATTTCTAACACTCAAGGATTATATCCGTATTAATGGTAATGGAAGAAAGGTGGATATTTGGCTTCTCTAGCTACCCTTTGGATGATTTGGCTAGAACAGAATCAACGTCTGTGAAAGAACAAATCCAGATTGTCATGTAGGTCATGGGAAGCCATTTTCGCTTTGGCTTCCTCTTGGGCGCTGGATTTTAAAATGAATGGTACTTCTCATTGAGTGATTGGATTAGGGCTTGGGCTGGCTGTATGTTTTAATTTTATGTTTTTGTTCCGTCTTTTATCAATTGATCCACTTGCATTTTGAAGGTTTATGGCTTTTGCACCTCTGGTCTTTTTAATTATACAATGCTTTGTTTACTTCCCAAAAAAAAAAAAAAAAAAAAAATTGATATGAAGTTTAAGAAATAAATCCAAACTAAAGATTATCACAAAATCGCCCACAATCTGATATGAAGTAAACTTTCAAAGATCTGCATTCTCATTGTAAATGACCATACCCTAATCTTTCACTCATTTCCAAAATCTAACATAGTCTGCTGTTACCAGTTTACCATGATTCTCTACAAGTAACAATCTTATCTTCTAAATCCAGTTAGGATCATAGAACCTCTTTTTTTTTTTTTTTTTTTTTTCCAATGATCCCATCAAAAACTTCATTGACTAAAAAATCAAGTTTCAGCCCTTCCACATTTGTGCAACAAAATCTATGTAAACAAGGCAAGCAAGTTTATAAAGAGAAGCAAACAAGGGAGAGGGGAAAAAATATATTACCAGCCTAAGTAAGCACTGCTTCTTAAATCTTCTATGGGAACTTTCTCCAGTAACCCAAGGAAAATTACTCAACTCAGCCTCAAAACATCAAATACAAAGAGATAGATGAAGTCATAAACTATGGAAATTACATGACTAAGATCTAGAGATAAAAAAGGGGAAACCAAACCCAACCTTGCTCATGCATATAGGCCCATTTGGTGCAAATAAGATTATTTGGGTGGAATAGGATAAGACGGGATAAAAATATTTTTTTAAAAAAATAAAAGTCAAAAAAAAAAAATTTGGTGGAATAACTCAATCCCACCAAAAATGATAGGTATGAGTTATCCCACCAACATAGGATGAGTAAGTTGATTCGAAATCTCCTGATGCGCACTTGAAGCAGAGGAAGAAAAGAATCTCCAAGTCAACAAGTCATCCTTTTGAGTCCTTGGAATGATTAAGCTAATCAAACCTTGCTCTCTCAGTTTAGGGGTTGGGTCCATCAGTTCAAATTGGGTTAAGTTTTGTATTTGACAAAACTCAATCCAACTCAGTAACTTCAGTTATGTTAGAGTTGATCTATGCTACTATACTTATTCTAAATTTTCATTTCCTAAGCTAATTTTTAGTTTAAATGCGAATATAAAATTCTATAAGTTAAATGAAAATATAAATATAAATTCAAATAATGTTTTTGTTTATGCAAATTTAAGCTTATGATATGGTGTTTGGTTGCAGTTCATGGTCATTTTGACTGGGTTCATCCCCAATATTTTCAAATTCCTACTTCTGATGTTCTCTCAAAAATTTAAGCATTTCAATGACATTAGCCAAAGAATAATATTGGGGACTTCAAGCTTCTCCAATGCAAAACAAAATAAATAAATAAACAGGGATTGCATCTATGAATTAGTATCAAATAATTAATGACATGTGTCGCTAGGTAGTAATAAAATAAAAAATTACTTCTAATACAACTATAAATTATTCTTATTTTGTATAATATTAAATTTTATAATTTTAAAAAAAATTTAATAACAAAAATAATTTTTTAATATGACATCTTAATTGGTTCTATTGCACCCTAGGTTATGTAAACTATCTCTACTTTTTTTTTGACACATTATCTTCATTTCAAAAATAAATTATTGCATTAAAAAAAATTCTTTTGATCAAATGTTTATTTATCTTATGTAACATCCAAAAAAAATTTTAATCTATAATTACATTGCAGTCTTAAAGATGCCCTTACACGCATTGGATATCAGGGATGTATAAAGCAGTTACAATTGGCCTAAAAGAACGAAAATATGTAATGATTCTAATGAATGAATTTCACAAGAAATGCTACAATAATCCAAATAACAGCTAAGCATCAATCAATTAATAATCAAAGAAAGGAAATTTCATCACCAACCATAAATATTACATTATAATCCAGAGGAAAAAAGAAAGAAAGAAATACAGTAGGCTTGAACACTCTTGTTTTCTTACACAAGCAGAAACCACATTGTTCCTATCAAAGAAGGAAAAAAAACAGAAAATCTTACTTTCTTAGAAGCTATGGCAGAGCGGCCTTGCAACCTTTTTAGTTAAAAAGCTGATATAGACACGTCAAATTACTTCTCAAATGCGGGGGGTCAAGTAGCAAGCCAGAGAATTTATAGGCTTACTAGTGTCAAAGACTTCATTTCTCCGAGACCTAATTTTTATCCTTACCAAGTATTCCGCAGGTATCCATGCAAAACTAAGCATTGTTGGCGCGCCATCCCCAACAAATTCTTTCATTTCCATGGATCGTTTCACCCATTCTGCCTGGTATGTAACTTGGTACCAGGCGGATGCCTTTTGTTCATAAATAGCATTTTGCTCTTCCTTCCTAAATTGATCAAAATCTTGTCCTAAGTTCTCAAAGATATGTTTAAACTGCTTTTTAAGTGCATGGTAAGCATGTTTTAACTTCTCCTTCAGCTGCCCTTGCTTGTGGCTGTTGTACTTGGAAAGGGACCATATATGTCCTGTTACCACTTCTTCCTCTGTGTTCACTTTATATAGCCCTAAAAGAGCATGAAGTTGTCTATCATAAGCACACTTCCTCTCCCAGGCGTCAGGTATGAAATCTTCAGACCCTGGAATCTCAAGATCTGTATCATATGGTAAACTTTCTGGAGCAAACTGCTCTGAAAATGATGGTATCTCTCCATCAGAAGCATCTTTAACTTTCCGATAGAGTTTACCTAATATCTTATTTGATTTATATGACTGGAACTCTTGCTTCCCCATGAAGTCTGGATAAACCTTAGGTTTAAGTGATGGAGGCATTGTCACAAGCTTTCCGGTTTTAGGAAAATCAACAGCAGTGGCTGCAAGCTGAGCCAGTGTTTTGCATTTCTCATCCATGGCTCCATCTTCACTCAGATCAGCATGAACTACATGCGCATTGCAGATGCTGCCTAGGTGTTCACTGACCATGTTCTTGGTGAAAAATTCTATTATGTCCTATAAAAACAAACAGAAGAACAAGAATAATATGCAATAAGACAATCTTTCAGCCAATAAATAATTTAGAAAACAAGAAAATACATTTCAGAATCAGCATTGCAGCATCATCATGTGAAATGTAGGATACTAGAAACACTAAATAATTTAAGCAGCAAGCTAAAGAGATGGAGGAAGGGTCCTGGAAAATTATTGCAGGTATAAACAAATACGAAGAACCACGATATAACCCCATTGAAGGAAACCTCTTAAGCCATAAATAAACTTAATAATCCTAATGTTTGAACAAAATCCAAAGAAAAGTTATTGACCTTCTCTCTTCTTTTCCATCACCCTGTTGAAAAAGACCTCTCAGGCCAAGAATTCAATAGTCCCTTCCCCTCACATCCTCCATCTGGGAATTTTACATAGTCCCTCCCCTCCCTCCCTCCCCTCTCCCTCCCTCCATCTGAGTTTTTTAGAGTCTAATGACATATGAGGATGCACAAATGGTTTTTTCATCAATTGCTCTCATTTAAAAGGTTTGAAACTGCTTCCTCTTTTTAAGACGTTAACATAGCATGAAAAGATTGTACTGCAACATTTAGTGAACTTATGAGCCATTGGCAGAGACCTCATGAAAAGGTAACCATTGTTGAAAAACCTAGCTAGACCTGTACTCGAGCCTGAACATACCCTAAAATTCTAGCAGAGAAAGAACTTCCACCACAAAATTGTTTATAATACACTAATAAGAAAAACTAAAAGGTTGTGTTTGATGGACATACGGACATAGTCTTAATAAAGCTTAGAAGTGCCCAAAGAGATCAATTACTTATCCATTAGATTAACCATAAAATCTAAAAGCCATGGCTGTCAAGCAGAGGTCAACAATAAATAAAGCTGACACCCCCCCTTCCTGGGGGTTTTCAAAAAAAAAAACAAAAAACAAAAAAGAAAGAAGAAAGACAATTAAAAGATGGACAGGGAATGGAGAGAGAGAGAGAGAGGAGGGGGAAAGAGCTCCAAAGTAATGAAATGCACATAAGAAAGATCTTTACGGTAACTTATGAACAAAAATAAATTAACAATAAAAAGCAGTAACAATAGTTAACAGGGTCAGATAGGTTTACCAAATTATTGACTGCACGCTGCAATTTTCTGGCTTCTGCAGCAGCATATTCCATGGGCTGGTGACTCTTCTTGCTTGGAGGTATAAGATCCCCATCCCAAGTAACAAAGTACAGGTCTCCATCAAGATCACTTCCTGATGCCTCATCTGTATGAGGCCTATCTCCTTTCTGAGGAAAAACTAGACAATCAACGAGATGGTGCAAGCCAGGTGCATCCACGGCTTCCAATATTCGAATATCTCCAGGATGAAGGCAGGGATTCTTTGCTATTACCACCCATCCCTTGACCACATGCAAATTCTTCATACTTGCAGAAAATTCAGGCCCATGTTTTGAAAAACAATTTTCAAGGGAAGGGGTTGACACTTGTATAAAGCATTGTCCATACTCAAGTACCCCCAGCTCATCCATGCATCCCATGAGCCATCTTCCAGAATGAACAAAAATCCTTGTTTTTGCCAGAAGGTCCCCTAGTTGAGCAACCCTTATTGAAGATAGCATCCTTCTCAGATGAGGCTCAATTTGAGGCGTGAAACCAGCACTCAGCATCATTGCTGCAGTATTTCCTTCCTCCGCACATGAGAATGTAAGAATCTCAAAAGCCACATCAGAGTTCTCAAGCATTTGGTCCAGCTTACAAACCATGGCATCTTGCATTCTAGAGAAAACATCGTCTGGAACGTTTAAGGCAGAAAGCAGAGTTATAATCTGCCTATTCAAGAAGCCAGGCTGAAACCTTGTCCAAGCCACCACTTCAAGAACGTTGTGGCTGGAAATAAACTTGTTCATGCTTGGTCTCAAAGAAAGGCGGACCCCATCATCCTTTCCAGGCCAAGAAGCAACAACACCCTTAGAACCAGCAAACCTAATTTGATAGGCACTGGGTGGATTTGAAGTCAATTGCAATTTTTTCGCAACTTCATTAGCAAGATCTGGTGTCAGCTGGCCAATCCCATCAGAAAACACATAGCCATTTCTCTTAATGTCTGGAAGCTCTAAGTTTACCTCCTCAAAGGGAACCTCAATGGTAGCATAGGTTGATGAGAAGCACAAACCCATCCTAGCTGAGCATTTGGCAACATTTCTGTCAGTGAACTTCCCCATCCACTTTCTGATGTCAAGAACTCTGATATTCTCATCTTCAGCAAAAAACCAGGCAGAATGATCTCTCAACTGATTCGTTGAGAAGGCCAAAAATGTGTACTTACGATTACACAAACGAAAGCCCGTTTTCATAATGGTATTCACCCTATTAAAGATGCTTGTTTTTTGAGAAAAGGAACTTGATGTAACATCCCTAACAATTGGTGCAACATAATAATTGAGAGCATTTGAGTTCAATTTCTGCATACCTTCATCCATGAAGGTAACCCTCAAAAATCTATCCGATACTTCTTTATATTTTCGGAGAACTCTATTAGAAAGTTCAACCGTTGGTGGAAGACAATAAGCTTTGGTAGGAGTGATCACCAATTTCCTTACTTCAACATTATCATCTGTACTTTTAAGACTTCCAACAGACACTGGGTTCCTCAGTAGCCGGTCTTGAACAAGTTTCAACTTTTTACAACAATCAATGACAGGATGCTTGTAAGAACATATATGCCTTAGGGCTGCAACATTTAACTCACATGTCTGGCTTCTTAGTATCTCGAAGAACTCTTCTGATAATTGATGCTGATTGAAAATAGCTTTATGCATTGCAGCATTCACCAAAAACATTACATCAAAGCTTATTCCTTCCTTATGCTGAATGCAGAAAAAAGGGTCTGTGCCGGATGTGCCATGAATGGCAGCGGGTTCATCTCGAACAATAAGCTTAGTTTTAACCAAGTCATTAGGAATTTGACAACCATCCAAATAATCTATGGCATCCTTCAACTTCCTTCCATGGCGAGGCGACATAGAAATTCTGCAAGAACTGCATCTACCAATCGATCCATGGAGTGTAAAATCAGTGGTTCGGATCCATGGATCATCATCGTCCAACAGATCAAATGGAACTGTAACATAGATGTCATCATCAGCAGTTCTGTAAAATAGGCAGGGAGACGACGAAAGCTGAAATACCACTATCAATGATGACCAGTCAGTAAACTGGTTTATCTCAGTGATTTGTTTCACTAAGAACTCCAACTTAAAATTGCATTTTATCATAGAAATCATTTTCGTGTCTTTCAACGAGAAAGCAGCATCCTGAGTATAAGTAATCCTGCAAGTTCTGTCAAAGGGATCAACTATGAAATCAACCCCAGAAGCAGGTGCCTTCCAACCAACTAAAAACTCATGCTGACTCATAAGTGTTCCAATCTCCACGCAGACATCATTAAACTTGAAAGGCTTTGTCGTTCTTCGCCGCTGATTCATAGAAAATGGATTATCAGGTCCCAAGCTCACCTTCAATGGGTTACCATTAAAGATGAGCTCACCTCGCCCAGCAAGATTCGTTGCCCTGGTCACTGCTTCAGGGGATGCAAAATGAACAAAAGCATGGGGCACCACTTTTTCATAATCATCGGTTCTTTGCAAATTTTTGGTAGTTGCCACATCAAAGATTGGATGGGAATCGGGTGGGGTCCATGAATTCTTCAATCTGCATCTCCAGATTACTCCAACTTCCTCCTCCAAGAATTTTGACAGATCTTCGGCAGTTACATATTTGGAAAATCCACCAAGACTTACCTGAGTGACAATTGTCACCTTCTTTTCTGTTTCACTCACAACAGCCTCCATGTTCGTAGAGAGGAAAAACTTCAAAATTAAGACCCCGAAGCTGAAGTATGCAATGAAGTTTCTCCGTATGGGAACTGTGCCAAATTCAAGAAATAAAAATAAATGAAACAGTCACTTGCGGCTACCTATAAGTAAAAGACTACAAAAGATAAGCATAAAAATATATATTAAAAAATAAAAAATAAAAAGAGAACCAACAAAATACAGAAATTTGTTGCATAATACTGTAAATGAAAATCTCACAGAAGAAACAGTTTATGAAAAAGAAAGTACCAGAACAAATTCCAAACATGTAAATAGAGATATGGAAAAGACAATAACAAAACCCCTTTCAAAAACATCTTTAATATCGTGTTAGAAACCACCTCACTGGTAGACTATAGCTTATAGAAGGAGTCCTTGTTGTGTACTAATTAAATATATGGGATTAAATGTGACTATAACTGAGCATAAAAGGCTAGAGTATAAGGTTAAACCCATTTAATGTGATCAAATAAGTTTTAAGTGTTATGGGCCTAAATGCATCAATTATGTGTAGATATTTATGCATATTTATTTGTGTGTGTGTGTGTGTGTGTATATATATATACAAGGAACGAAAATTCGACTTCGCCCCAAACTTCAACCTTTGAAAATTAGAATTAATTCGAAGAGTTCGAGAAATTCGAAAGAATTTTTGTAAAAATTTGTCAACTTTGAAAAGTTAAAAAAAAATCATGTAGATGCTAAAATATACTGAATTTCTATTGAAAATGATGAAAATAAATATAAATTAACACATTTTATATTTAAAAGTATAAATGTAATTGTTTTTAATGTATATTTTGACATTAACAATTTTTAATGCACATTGTGCATGTTAACTTAAAATTGTTATAGAAAAAGAAAGTAAAAAAAACTTACTGTCAAACCCTAATGGTCTTGCAAAGATAAACTCTAGTTCGATTAATCGTTAACTCACTAGTTGCTACAAACACAAATATATTCGATCTTCTTTATCAATTACAATAGATGACTCTCGTTTCTCATTCTTCTCTCAATGTCTTTCCTCCTAGGCTCTCAGCTTATTTTTCTCTTCTCTTTCTTCTCTCTATTATCTCTCTTCAAGGCTGCAACTCGTTCTTATTTCTATTATATCGTCACTTGTCAGTTGCACATATCTCGCATTTAATCGTTTTTATTATAAAGAGATTTTTTTTTTGCAATCTCTATAATTTTATAGAAGAATCTCTATGTACTAAATAGATTCTTTCATAAAAATTGCCCTTTTTTATATAACTTTTATGCACATTTTTACAAAAATAGTTGAAACTTCAATTTTAGGTAAACTTTGCCTATTTTTTTTTAAGATTTCAACAAAATTTTGTAATTTTACAATTATTTGTGAACTTCGTTTTGATTGTCCAAATTACCTAATTAATTCGGTTAATTTCGTCAAACTTTGGCTAATTTTCATACCATGTATATATATATATTACTATTTTTAAGATGGGCCAAATAAAGTAATCAATGATTAAAGTTGATATTAAGTTAACCTATATATATGATTATGGTCCTTAAATCACACTTACGTTTCCATTTTGTTTGACATCTCATCATCAGCGGAAAATCCTAGAACTATGTGTAGATTTGGATCTTGAAAACCAACATCTATGCTCTTGTTTTATTGCCATCACGATGGATTCAGGTGGTATATGTATTTCCAATGATGCAACATAAATGGTATTATTCATGTGATGGTTCTCACCTTTAAACAATATCCCACAATCCCAACAATGAATATCAGACAACGAACAGAACCGTCACCAAACCATGAAAATCTTCTTAAATTTCTTTCAAGACTTAAAAAATCAAAATATCACTAAATCCATCATGTTAATGTTCGGCGATACTGGCCAGAGATTACGTATAAATACGCCTGACATTAGATGCAATAGCAATCCCCAAATCGTCAACTCACCAGCCCCAGCCTCAGTTAACCAAAATCAACATTAACTTTCTAAACTTCACACTCCAATCAGACTCTAAAACACACACAGAAAGAAACAACTAAGAAAAGTTACTTACGAGTTCAAGCAAACTCCTACTCAATAATCCGATCAAGACTTGAAGAACGTCCAACACCCAACACCACCAAAGCCCTAAAACATCAAAGAAACAAAAGAAAAATCAATTTTTTCCATCAAAACAAGTACCTTAAACCCTACTAACTTTCGAAAGGCACCTGAACGATCGACCGCCGATGAAACGCAGGAAACCGTAGAAAGCCATGATGCTGTGAGAGTGGAAATATAAAGCCCTTTGACAGAGTGATAACCGATTAGTGGGGCTTACTTGCAGAGCAAGTTTTCAGTAGCAGTGAAACTGTTGCTGAAAATGACAGCCCTGGAATGAATCTGTTTGTTCACGCGGCACGGGTCATTCCGTCCGTCCTTTCCTTCCCAGTTTTCACCAAAATTGGACCCACCGGAGACCGAACCAGACTGGACCGGCCACGCAGTCGCCCAATTGTTGGAGTTGCGAGGAACCAGCGGCCATGCGCCCTTTTTCCATACTTGGCCTCCACGGCAGTTTTAAATCTCTCTCTCTCTCTCTCTCTCTCTCTCTCTCGCTTTATACTTTTGCTTAGCTCTTGCTTCTGATGTAATATCTATTGGCCACGTGGCAACTTTATTCGAACTTTTAATGGTGACGGAACAAAGTGAGACGGAAAGCAGAAGACCATGAAAAGCAGGGCCTCATCGTCAAAACTTTTGGTTTGAGTTCAGAAATTTATAACTCAACCTAAAATAATTTGGAGTAATAAAAATTCATACTTATTATTTTATTAATATTTTGTTACGGGCACAATTAAATTAATCAAAATTTTATAGAATAAGTAAAATGAAAATTATATTTTAAATAACTAGTGTTACACTTGATTTTGATTTGAAAACTATATTTTAAAATGATTTGAAAACATTGCTCTAGACTCATTGTAAGTATTTCTAAACCCTCTTGTATTTCTATTGAATTATGTGAAAGAAATCACACTCACACACATCCAAAAAGTCACAATTATTTATCATGATCTTTTCACCCATTTTAGGTGGTGGTTGTGTAAAGCACAAACCAAATCCCACATAGCTTTGAACATTAAAAGATTGTGGCCTACTCCATGATTGCAATGCTGCGAGAATGATGTAAATCTATGACTAACAGACCCTAAACTGAACTTGTGAAATTGAGTAATTTGAGGATCTAAAACTATTGCGACCAACTTACTTTGCATTTGATTTTAAAATTGATAATGCAATTGTGAGACCACGACCCTTGCACATTTAAGGAGTACCCAAAACCAGCTCCAAAGTGCCGAAAGAATTGGTATAAAGTGATGATCTGAAAAACAAAAACCAAGTGTCCAAATTTGGATGTTTGATGTGCAACACATTTGTTATCATATGAATTTCAAGAGATAAAAACATTTTATTTTAACCTTAGAATATTTGAAAATCAAAGGCCCGAACCACTATGACGTTGTAGAGCTCTAAGAGACAAATAAAACAAGCCAAAGAATGGGTGAAATCAATGTGCATAAAGCTCAAATT
>JAJIYU010006223.1:0-20953 GCA_030144865.1 Tinospora cordifolia | reverse complement strand
AAGGTCTCGTGGAAAACTATGCCAATAGGCCAAGAATGTCACCTTCGGGGAATTAAAGCTTGGAGACCAAAAACTTTTCATCAGCAAATCGTCTTTTAGCTGACGTACGTGAGCCTGTCAATTCCCGATGTTGAGTTCTCCCATTCCACCGCGCGGAATAAATCAAAATATGATTATTGAATTTCCAATTCAATTTGCGTTGGGTGGCGTAGCCCTTCTATTATAATAACATAAGGGAAATTACTCATGTTAACAACAATTTTTTTACTAATACAATGAGAATTTTCCTTTCTTTAACACTTATGTTAAAATATCATTTATAACAAAATATTTACACAAAGAAGCATTTAATTTCTTTGAGTCTAGTTCAGTATATATAATTTTCCTTATATTTACATAACTAAATATCATAGAATAAATCTGGTATTTCTACTATATTTTCTTTATATTTTGTATATTTATGTGTTTTTTTCTCCTTTAATTTTGCTTGGAATTAATAGGCTTACAGCCTGACTCATCATTGCTGTCCATATTAATTTAGGAAAATCTTTCAAATGTACTTTATTAAATTAATTACATTTTTTTAAAATATTTTTAATTTAATTTAAGTATCTTACTATTATACTAAAATTTTTCAATCTTTTTATCCATATTAATTTAGAGATTTTTTTAGAAAAAATTATTTTAATAAAATTAAGTTATAGATTTTCTTTTTGATATTATCATACATTAATTTAAGTGGGTGGTCAATATTTAAATTAAAAAGAAATTAATTTTTATTTATCTATATTTTATTGGTTAGGAAATTCATTTTGAAATTAGCTTCTAATCTTTAATTTTTTTAAGAATCTAACTACGTTAATTTAAGTATGTCAACACTATTTTAAATTAAGAATTGTTATAGAAATCATTTTAGTAGGCAAAATTTTAAATTTGCATCATAATTTGAAGTTTACTAATAAATTAATTCTGTTTTCTGCTGTCGTGGTTCTACAAATACCTACTTGAAATTTTAAAAACACATATTAAGATATTAATAATAATCAATATAATATTCATTATAAAATAAAAACAAACCGTAAATGTAATGGTGATGTGATGTCACCATTGCTTTGGAAATCCCTTTCCTTAGTACCATCATCTCGACTCTCGAGGACCACACGGTTGCTATACATGCCTCTCTGGTGAAACGGGTCGTCTTAATTGATGACAAAGTCATCAAACCCATTGACGAATGTTTAACTAACAGCCAGAGTTTTGAATGAACTAAAAAAAAAAAATATGAAAGAAAGAAAAAAAAAATTATTTGACTGTTTCCTGAGCTCACTTCGTCGAAGGTTTGAATTGGTTTCTTACTCATCATCAAGATTTTTCATACTCCTTTCACTTTCTATGTAATAAATTCCAACCAGTTTGGCCAAGCTCTGAAACGACACGCCCTTCAATTATATAAATTGGCCTGGTCCTCTCACAAAATACTATTCATGTGGATAGTAACTCACAACGTAGATATTTGAAATGCAAATAGCTAAGATATTTTATTTTCCAAGTTAAATATATAAAGTGTACTTGGTAATTGGTATGCCCTTTTTGCTTCTCATCCCTCTTAAGTATTTATTATTTTGAGAAATATTATATAAATTTTATTTTGAATATTAAATTTTACCATATACAATGTGGTGTGTATTTTTTATCTATATAAAGGGTTCCCTGATAGTGGAAAACTATACCAGTGTGAACATGGCTTCTAGCTCCATCCAACTCGCTTGCTTTTTTCTTTTGTTGTCTTTGGGACTCCCGGTTCCTTATCTCAGCTTCACTATTCTCTGTGCTTCTCAAGTTGTCAAAATGAGAGGCTGCTTTGCCACTGAAAGGCAAGCACTCCTTGACTTCAAGGAGGGTTTGGTGCTGGATCCTTCCTCAAATGGGCTGTCTTCATGGCACGGTGAAGATTGCTGTTCGTGGGAGGGTATAAGTTGCAACAACATCACTGGCCATGTTGAGATGCTTGACGTCCGTAACCCAAATATGTCTTTGAACCAACAATTAGGTGGTGGTGCGTTGATCAGCCCTTCTTTAGTTGAATTGAAGCATTTGAAACACTTGGACTTGAGTTTCAATTGTTTCAATGGAAGCAATGTACCAGACTTCATAGGTTCCCTTGAGGAGTTGCAGTATCTTGATCTTTCCTTTGCTTGCTTCAGTGGACTAATCCCTGCTCACTTGGGAAATCTTTCAAATTTGCAACATCTAGCTCTTCGTCCCCATGATAATCTTCGACAACACCAGTTCTTGGCCACTTCTTCTTTCAACCTAGAGGTGGACAGTCTTCAATGGGTTTCGGGTCTTACTTCATTGAAACACCTTGACTTGGGTTTTGTAAATCTCAGTACGACTCCTGCAATTGATTGGCCCCATCATCTTGATACACTCTCTTCTTTATCAGAACTACTCTTACCTGGTTGTGATCTCAATAGCTTCCATGCTTTTCCATCCACGAACATGTCGTCTCTACAAGTTCTTGATCTCAGTTTCAATCATCTTCAAGGTTCAATTCCCGAGGCTTTGGCAAATTTAACTAATCTTCAAATTCTAAACCTTGGATCCAATGACATTGTAGGTGAGATACCTGGAAGCTTGGGAGGGCTATGCAATCTGAAGGAGTTATATCTACATTCCAATAAACTCCTAGGTGAGATAACAGGACTTTTGGATGGTTTTGCTATGTGTTCAAACAATAGCTTGAAGAGTCTAGAGGTTCTCACACTGGGTGGGAATATGCTAAAAGGAAGAATTCCTGAATCACTAGGCCAACTTTCAGAATTGAATAGGTTGGAACTGTCTGAAAATTCTTGGGAGGGTAATATATCAGAAGCTCATTTTACCAACCTAAAAAAACTGCAACATCTTTTTATTGCATCATCTAGTCCTTCAAAACATTTGGTTTTCAATGTGTCTTCTGACTGGATTCCTCCTTTCAGTGACCTCCAATGTGTTGATCTATCATCCTGTCAATTAGGACCCTCTTTTCCTTTATGGCTAAAATCACTAAGAAACCTTACAAGTCTAATTCTACAAAATGTTAGTATTTCAGATAATATACCACATTGGTTTCGCAATTTCTACCCAAGTCTATATAATTTGGATCTTTCTGATAATAAAATAAGGGGTACGTTTCCATTGTGGAGTGCTTCCAGAATGAGATATTTAAGTCTTTCGAACAATCTATTTTCTGGTCCTATTCCCTTCAATCTTCATGAGTTAATACCAATGCTGGAAGCATTAGATCTTTCTGGGAATTCAATAAATGGTAGCATCCCATCTTCAGTATGCAAGTTGAAAAGTTTAACCATCCTTGTTCTCTCAAACACTCATTTATCGGGAGATGTACCACAGGCATGTTTGAAAAGTTTGGAAAACTTGTTCTGGTTAAACTTGGCAAACAACAAGTTATCAGGGAAAATTCTGGATTCAATGGGTTCTCTAAAGTCACTTCAGTTCTTGAAATTGAGCAACAACAGTTTCTCTGGGGAGCTTCATCTTTCAATGCAAAATTGCAAGCAATTGCTTAGCATTGATCTCCGTGAGAACGGTTTTTCTGGAAATATACCTGAATGGCTCGGAGGCTTTTCGAACCTTGCCATCTTAAGTCTACGATCAAATTCTTTTGATGGCCATTTTCCTCAACAGATTTGTTCTCTCTCCAAACTTCGGGTGTTAGACATTGGTAACAACAAGGTTTCCGGACGTATCCCACATTGTTTCAACAATTTCACTGGCATGGCTACGGTTGGGAAGCGGGAGCATTTTTCTAGGAATTATGTCTCAGGTAGTGCTCATGAAATTGCGTTTGTTCAAAACATGATGGTTAATAAAGGTACACAACTTGAGATGACAAAAAATCTTGATTTCCTAATGAGCATAGACCTCTCACAAAATAGCTTATGGGGAGAGATACCTGAGGAAATAACAAGTTTATTGGGAATGGCCATCTTGAACTTGTCCATAAATAACTTCTCAGGATCAATCCCTATTACCATTGGGCACCTACAAATGCTAGAGTCACTTGATCTATCAAGAAATCAGCTTAGCGGCTCAATTCCTATAAGCATCTCTAGCTTGACTAAGTTGAATCACTTGAACTTGTCAAACAATGACTTATCTGGGCCAGTTCCTACGAGCACTCAAATCCAATCCCTGGTGGGGGATAACGCATCCATCTTTGATGGAAATCCTAAGCTTTGCGGGCCTTTACTAAAGAAAAGATGTGATGACGCTGAAGGGTTTGCCCATACTGGGAGTGATGACGATGATGGTGACGATGATGAAGGTAATTCTGAGGTACAAGGGATTTTTATCAGCGTGGTATTGGGATTTATAGCAGGGTTTTGGGGAGTGTGTGGCACTCTAATGTTGAAGAAATCATGGGGGCGTGCGTTTTCTCAATTCGTAGATGGCAAGATAAATGAAATCCTGCAAATTTTGCCAACCAAGAAGACTCATCTTTCCCAAGAGATGGAACTGCAAAGAAACCATGCATGATTGAGATGTAGGTCCTGAGAATTTATCTGTGACTATATTTATGGCGTACTTGTTTAAGTTTATAAGTTTTCTTTTTTGCCTTGTAAGTACATGTTTAGTTACGATATGGTACTTTTTTTTTTCTTTGATCTTACAAAGAGTGCAACGTGCCCATAAGGGTATTCTCTCCAAGGTCAAACAGGATGACGTTAGGCTGGTTCTCCAGGTTTTTTTCTTGATTATCTTAAAAAATTTAATTTAATTTAAATATACCTCATTTTCTAAAGTTATACTTAATATACCCAGAATGCTACAGTAACTATATACATGGATGTACACGTGAAAAATAGTTGAATTTCAATTTAACTTATTTGCCACATAAGGGAGAAAATTGTTGAAAAAATAGTCATCAGGAAAGCATATTCCTGATGTAAAATGAAAGCATATTTACAAAAGACACTTTCATTAAAAGCATGAAAGCGTCTTTTGTAAAGACGCTTTCATTCTACTTCAATAAGAAAGCGTCTTTACAAAAGACACCTTTCTGACTGCTTAGAAAGCGTCTTTTGTAAAGACGCTTTCTGGGTAGCTATAAGAAAAAGACGCGCATTATCTGCATTTTTACTGTGGTAGAAATGTGTGGCATGGTTTTTTTACTGCATGATGGTAAAAAGAACATTCATTGTGTGAGCACGGTTGCCACCTTGATGGTGTTTTGCTCCAACGAGCTATATCCGACCTAAATCGTTACCGAAAAACCCTTCTGTGCATATTTTCGATGCTCGAAACAATCAGAAGAGCCAAAGAGGAGTAGTGAAACAAAAGGTAACCTTCTGTGCTTGCTTTTGCTTCGATTAGCTTTCACGGGTAAAGGTAAAGAACATGCTTTCCTATTTTCGACCAACTTATGTAAATGCTATGTGTATTGTCTTGTTGTTGTACTCTCTGGCAATTATTGGAAATGGATGGCAGTGGTGTGCAAACCTCTGTTTTTTTTTTTGTTTTTACCAAAAATTAAAACTAAATAAACTTGAATTGGTTTTGATTTTTTGAAACCTAAATCAAACCATATGTGTGTGTGTGTGTGTGTGTGTGTGTGTGTGCGCGTGTGTGTGTGTGTATTCAAATTGAACCAAATCAAACCAGATTTGTTTGGTTGGTTCATTTCAGATTCATTGGTTCAAAAGCTAGTTCAAAAAGACTATTATCGTTAATTAAAACAAATTTTGATTCAAAGTAACTTCCTTTTATAATAGTCTAAAATATAGACGCAAGTTGCTTGAAGTAAGTTACTAAGCCTATGGTTAATAGCTAAATATGGACACTTGTTTAATGAACTACTTGAACTACTTATTGGCTCAGATCTACTTGAACTACTTGTTGGCTCATCAATGTTTTTGACTCATCAAAGTCTACCTAACAAGTAACAAGCAATTGGTACAAAAAGAAATCTATCAAACCAAGCTCGAGGAATGATTAACCTTTTTATTCTTGCATTCTGTTGAACATGGTGCATAAATGATGGGCTAAAATGTTATGTTTTATTTTTTTCCAGTTCATGGGCAGAAGTTTTGTTTTTTGTGTGTACAAATCTTCTACTTTTTCCATGCTAAAGTTGTGGTAATTACAAACATACAGGCATCATACCATGTACAACCCAGAGTAAATAGCCAACAAAAATGTCATGATTGAAAATTCCCACCTCCTTAGTTATTCAGTAAGAGAAACTTTTTGTGTCATTACTTCTATTTTTATTTTCCAAGTGTATATACACTTTCATATGCGTTGACATCAGATATAATTTGTACTATATTTTTTGTGTGCGTTAGAGGTGCATCTTATATAAATGGTACAATATGTGGTTGGAGTTGCTAGTTTTGTAGTTGCTCATTTACTGGAACTGGCTATGAACTTGTATTACTAAGTCAATATTTTAAAATGTCAAAGAACTTGAGATAATAAAGGGCCAGTAATATTAAGTTTCTACCTTAAGTATAAATTGAAGAGATACTAGCTTTGAACATTTGACTGTTCTCATAAAATAATTTTTAGCATTCATAGCATAGAGTTTCCCCCAAAAAAAAAAAAAAAAAAAAAAAACCTCCCAGGAAAGAAGTAGACAAATTTCTAAACTTGATTTCATCCAATGATGAACCAATACATGCTTGGTTTTTGTGTGATTGTGCTCTATTAAGGGTTCTGTGGATATAAGGGTTTTTGATAGGGAGGACTAATAATAGAAACATGGATGAACATTATATTTTCTTTTGGAAGGATTGGTTTTGCTGGGACATATCTTTCATTGAGGAGTGCTTGACCTTTATTTTCCTATGTGGACTATTATCCAGTTAGGACTTAGGATCTTCCTGCATTTGTAGGACATTAGAGTTTCTTTATCTTCAATTGATGGAGATTGAGATGGCTTTTAAACAAAATATTGAAACTTCTCATATGGTTTTTGCCTTTGTCAATTAATCTTTATCCTCCTTATTTCCTAGGATCTTGTTCAAGAATTTTTTTTTTTTCATTTTATGCCCTTGTCTCAGTTGTATTCTTGCCATTGACAACTTTAGGAGGTGCTATTCAGTTTTTTGTCATGATTGTTATACGCTATTTTATAGAGAGAAAAGCTGATGGTTCATGGATAGTTTGGCTTTCTCATAATATAGTGGTGTTCCTGCACGGACCAAAAGCTGCATAAAATTCTTGGTCTTTGCTATTTTTTGGGTTATTTTGAAAGAGTGAAACTACTTTGACCCAAAAAAGAAAAACAAAAAGTGAAATGGGAGAATTTTAGAAGATAGAATGTGTGGATGGGATGATGTTTGGAACACCTTCTTTTGGCCTCTCTTTGGATAAGTTGTAATAAGTTTGCCTATGTTACCTGGACATGAGTATGGGTGTTAGGCACAGGTATAAATTTAGATATAACTTGTTCATTTGGAAATTCTAAGACTTGGTTACACTGCGTTTTTTTACTGTGTTGTTTATCTTTTCCACCTAATATATTCACCTTTGCATTTGTGTGGCATGTAGAGTAAGATTGGCTGGTTGATAATGTTACTAACAAAAGATATGCATAATCTTTTTTTTTTTGTTTTCTCATATGTATACTTAGATCAGTTTTATGTGCACTTTAATCATTCAATTTATTATATGGTTTAAATAATGGATCTCTATCAATGTAGTTTTTTCTATATTAATTCAAAATAATTTATTTTTTAACTTATAGCTTACTACATGGGCATGTAAAAAAGATTGTAAGTTATTTTTTAAGGTAATGCTAATGAAATATTTGTGTTTTTGTATTTTACAAACGTAGATAATAGATAGATTAATTTCAGTGTTATGCTAAGTCAATGGAAGAATTGTTCGCAACTCTGAAGGTGTATCATACGATAGTCAACCTGTTTGCATTATACGAGTTGTGCACGGGATTAGTTTTGAAGAATTTGAAGGGATTATCCAAAACGCGTTGCAATTTCAAGTGGAGAAAGATTGAGTTTAACTTACTGATATCTATTGCAGTTTGGAGGCGGGTATATGAAATTTAGAACTTTCCCCATCACAAATGAGGAAGACCTACAACATGTATTTTCTTTACTAAATGACTTTCCACCACCTAATAATATAGAGGTACATGTTGATGTTATTGGAGGACTTGGAAGCGGTGCTCGTGCAAGGTATTTATCAGAAAATGAAGATGTAAATGTCGCAAGTGCACAGAGACCATTGGAGAATGTGGTCCAAGTATAATGTCCCCTGTTGAGCATATGAATGTCGGTACAAGACTTATGGAGATTGATAATTATCCATCCGCATCACATTTGGGCGATGATTACCTGACTTCTGATGATGACACTGGACGAAGCAGTGATGATGTTGGTGAAGATGGTGATAATGATGACACTGAAGAGATTTTTAATCATATCCATTTTAGGGATCCACAAATGCGAATGATAAAAAATGATGGGTCTAAACATCCAACACCTACGTCAAAAGCATATAACTATGGATTAAGTATAGAGGATGATGAATCACATGATACTTCATTGCATCATCCTAGGAGTACACTTCGGCATGACACGATTGGGTATGAGGCTCCATCGCCGAGTTTCATGGAACTTAATGAAGAAGCTAGGACACCAATGTCAAACAATCATGATAATGTAGCTATGGGTTGGTCTGAGTCACATGACCTTTGTAAGGGGCTAACATTTCCTAGTAAAGAAGACTTACAATATAGTGTAAAAAGACGTTGCATAACACAACAAGTTGAGTATATTGTAGTTGATTCAGAACCCACTGCGTGGTCAGTGAAGTGCAAGAATTGTGGAGGCTAAGGGTCGTGAAGAGTAAGAGAACAGAAATGTTTAAAATCATGAAGTGCTATGGAACCCACATGTGTGTCTTTCCTCGAATGTCACAAGAACATCGGCAACTAGATTCATCATTAATATTTCATGACGTTTTCCCTATTGTAAAGCGGGATCCTTTAGTATCTATAGGGGTACTTCATGAAATCATTAAGGACAAATACAAGTATGATGTCACTTATAGAAGAGTGTGGAGAGCAAAAAGAAAAGTAATTGAGAAAATATTTGGTGATTGGGAAGAATCATATCATGTGCTTCCTAGGTGGATAGATGTGTTAAATGCTACCAATCCTGACACAATTGCAGGATTGCAACACTATGAAGAACATTAGGAGAATGTTCGTGAAGTAGTTTTTTGTCGATTTTTTGGGCATTTGGTGCTTCAATCGAGGGGTTTAAACATTGTAGGCCCACAATCTAAATTGATGGCACACACTTGTATAGTTAATACTGTGAAAAGATGTTCATTGTGACAAGTATTGATGCATCGAGTCACATATTTTCTCTCGCGTTTGCCATTGTTAGGGAAAAAAATAAAGATAATTGGTCAGCATTTCTTAAGATCCTCCGATATCAAGTGACTGATAGATCAAACATTTTCCTTATCAGTGACCGCCACGCAGGAATTCTGGCTACTATTCAACACCCAAATATTGGTTGGATGGAGCCCTTTGCACATCACAGATATTGTTTGCATCATGTTGGAAGCAATTTTAACGATAAATTTTGTGACAAAGGATTAAAGAGACTTGGCAAAAAAAGCAGGATCACAGCATTAACCTCGCAAGTTTGCCTCTCTAATGTCATTACTTGAACATAAACAAGAAGGATGCACAAGGGCTTTGTGACATGGACCCAAAATTATGGACAATGGCTTTTGAGGTTGGATGACATCTAACGTTGCTGGTACGTGGCCATGTTTTCATTGTTATTAGTCTATATTGGTTCATTGTTTGTGATTATTTATTTGTATAATGATACTATAATTAATTATTTGTTTTTTCATTGTTTGTAGATGTGACGACCCATATTTTGATGTGCACAAATTTTTGGGTTTGATATATGTATTTTCGAAAATTTTAAATGAAATGCATGAATTATCCTCAATTTTTTTAATTTTGAATTATTTATTGGAGAAAATTGAAATAATGAGAAAATGTGATTTTGAGGAGAAAATACATGAGACTATAAGGAAAATGTGTTTTCTTGAGGGAAATAATTTTTGGGATTGAGTGTTGAATTTTTAGAATTTTTAGAAATTTTTTAGAGTAATAAATGAAATTTTTGGGAGAAAAATGTAATTTTTGATGGATTATTTAATTTTAGAAGAAAATAATGAAATAAATGAGAAAATGATGTATAATTAGAGATTTTGATGAAAAATGGTAAAATGATAAATTTTAATGATTAAAAAAATGTAATTTTCAGATATATATATATGTGTGTGTGTGTGTGTGGATATATATATATATATATCTATGTGGGTATAAGGAGAAAAAAATGGATTAAGGGGGGGCCAGGAACCCAGGGCTGGGCCTGGGTGACCCAAGCCGCCAGCGGGCCAAAGCCCAGCCCGCATAGGCTGGGAGCCCGTGCGGGCTTGGGCAAAGAAAACCAGGGCCCGGGCGCTAGGCGCGCAGGCCGGCCCAACCAAGTTGGCCGGCCCATGCACCCCAAAGGGGCCAGCGCTATTTTTTCTTGTCTTTTGTGCATTTGAGCTGACTTTTTTATTGAAATTTCTAGATTTTTGGGGTATTTCCAGCAAGAAAAACCATGGAAGTCCATGGTATTACATCCATGGTTTTGCCATCAACTGATAGCCTCAATTGTGGCTAATGAATGTTGACAATTGGGCATCCAACATGAGAGCTTAAGAGCCACCTAGATGGCCACATGTGATCCCCTAATGTCATGCAAGCTTCCCCCCATGCAACAAAACTCCTCTTTGAGCACAAGCCCAGAAAAACTCTAGCACCTGTGACCCTCCTTAACAAGCTTGATGCTCATCTGTTTCTTAACTAAATCCTATGAATTATAGCTTGTTTTGAAGCTTATACTACCACCTACAAAGTCCCATAAGCAATTTTCTTGATCTTGGCGCCATCTGAAGCTAAAACCACCGAGAAAATGGGTTGTTCAACACTTGGAAACCCAAAAAAACTAAAAGCTATGTGTTGATCCGATTTTCAAGCTGCTTATTCATGACCCATCCGAGGTCCATTTTGGGGGTAAGACCACTCATTCTCTTCCTTTTCGTGTATACTACAACGTTCAACTAATAGAAAATGAAAAACACCACCTTAAATGTGTTATACAAGCTATTGAAGTTGCCTTGTTGCTAACTGTCACAACAGTTTGTGCAGAAAAGTGATCTTGAAAGTGACTTTGGACCTCCATTTTCAATAGCTAAGGGCAACCATTTTGGCCAAGGCTTAGACCAATTGAAAGCTTACATTAAGGGTTGCAAGGAGATATAAAGGTTGAACCTTAAGGCTTTGTAGATAAGTTTTTATATGCTGTTGAAAACCTCCTGTTACACATGAACTTTGGACTTAAGAAAAATTCTGAAATTTCCTTTTGTATGTCATATTGTTGAAGTTGTGTATGAGACAATTTTGGGGCTTATGAGTATACTATTTCGAAAGGAACTTGATAAGGGATTGTTGCATGACTTACATGCTTGCAACATGTACAAGTAATGGCCTTAGATTAGAGGTTGATGAGACTATTAACCACATGAAAGAATGATAGCAAGCATGAACCCAAGAATTTCCTACAATCTAGATGAAAATTCTGAGATGGAATTAACTAAAGAAACCTTGGTAGATTGAGCTGAAATTTTGTGTAGAGATTCTAGGTATGTCTAAAAGTTGCATACCAAATTTCAGAGCATTCTGATTTGATTTAGTGGGTCAATTGAAAACATAACTGACTGCTGGAAACATGCAGTCCGAGAATTCAACTTTCCTGATATCCCTATTAAAAATCATAGCAAACAATGTCCCAAAATCATGAAATAAAATTATGAGTAATCCTTAGGAAGTTTAGAGTAAAAATGGAAAATTTCATGTAATTACGACATACAAATTGTTCCCAGAAAAATCGGAAATATTGCTATGCAAGCAGGACCAAAAAACTAGAATTTAACACCTCTGTAATTCCACCTAAAATAGTAAATGAGATCAAAAAATTGCAAACAAAAATTTTGGGGATTATCTATTGAATATAGATTAGATCTGAAAATTTTTGTAGAAATCCAATGGTTAAATTGGTCAAAGGAAATTCAGGAACTTGACTGTACTAATAGGAAGGAAATCCAAAATTAAAGGCCCCTGATAATTCTATTGAAAAACCTAACAAATGAATTATAAAAATCAAAATATAAAATTCTAGTAAATATTTGGAGGTTCTTGATTAAATCTGCAAGATCTCACATAAATGCAACAGTTGGATTGATCGCAAGAAAATCGACAAATTTGCTGCACAAATTAAAGTAAAAAGTTTAAAATTGGCTAAGTGTAGAAATTGGGGATTTTGACTCAATTTTGAACCAATTTTGACCCAATTTGGGCACAAATTGACCTAAGGTGACTAGGATGACCGCATTGACCAAAGTTGATCAGAGTTGACTAGGTTTGACCGATTGACCGAAACGATTCAGGTCGATCGAAACTGAGTAAGGACAGTGAGATTAGATATTGGACCACTATATTGATAGAACTAAGATTGAGTTTGATGGATGCAGATTCAAGACAGTAACACGAGACTGGACCGGTTCTCGATGAAACATCGGTGCACAGGACCCGAGTTGAGTAGTTTGATTTAGGTGTTTTCCTATGACTTTTATTTCCTGCACAAAACTTGTATGAAATGACATGCTTTAAATGGTTTCACATGATTCAGATACATCTGATTGATTTGAAATGCGTAGATGTGCACTTGTAGGAGACCATAGGTTCGAGGGCCGAGCGTTGGGGTCAGGTTACTTGATGAGATTGTGATAGACTCGAGGTCCGAACGCCAAGGGTTAGGGCATATGATCAATGCGCTTAGCTGCTAAACCCGCTCGAGCCATAACACTCGAGGTCCGAATACCAGGGGTTAGGGTATTCGCGGAGTACGCCTAGCTACCGAACGTGCTCAAGTATCCAGTATGCATGACTCATGACTCGCTCGAGCGATGACCATAGGTTGGATTTGTTAAGTTAACCTAGCCTAAATACGTTTTTAACTAACATAGATTTAATATGTTTTCTGAAACTATTACATTGTTTATAACTGTTTTCATACAATGTCATATCATCTTATTGCCCATGCATACATGCATTGTTTTAAAATATTGGTTATGGATGACATGTTGAACTTTCTATTCACTGAACCATGTTGATTTTAGGCTCACTACTCTATCATCATTTCAGGTTCTACAGCAGCTAACAAAGGGAAAGGCGTTGTGATCCCCTGACTCCCTCACGAGTCTGTCCCTGTTCCTTGTTCTTTTGATTTGAGGTTGGTCATTCTATACATATGTAAGGGGTCATTATGTATTTTGGACAAGACAAATGCTTAATGAAATGCTTCCGCTTGTATGTTGCTTACTTCTATTTTTTTAAGCGTCTCAGTTATTCTGATATCTTCTGTTGTATAAGTTTTGCAAAGGGCTTAACAGTGGTTGGGCGCACTTGACTTAGTGAGAGAGTTCATCAAGCCACTGTGCCAATCGGGACGCCCTTGGCTTAGGGACGGGGTCCCAACAGTAGAAAGCTTTAATGGTGTGCTCAAAGGTGCTCGAATGTTCTCAATCACAACATTTGCACAACTGACATTTTATATACTACAAAAAATTGATGATACAACAACGTCAATTCGACAACATGCATCAACGACCATTATAATAGAAGGTATATAACAACGTTCATAAAATGTCTGTTGTAAAATCACTTATGTAAAATGTGTACAACAATGTTCACCATGGAAACGTTGTTGAAAATGCCATTATAACGAGCAGACGAACGTTATTCTATATTATTACAACAATCATAGTTGCTCATTGTCAAATGACACCTTCTACAACACCCGTTAGTCGACTGTTGTTAAAAGAACGTAACTTATTATAACATTCATTCGTGAACGTTGTCTATAGCCGTCTGTAATACATATTTTTAAAAATCGATTAATGGTCGTATAAAAATCTAACGATAACGATCGAATAATGCGTGAATAATTGTATATATAACCCATGAAATGTGGTATAATGTAGGGATAAAAATCAAATAATTTACGTATAAACATATAGCGATAACGATCGAATAATGCACACATAAAAATTATTTTGTTGGTCAATATACATTACGAAACATGCGTGAATAATTAATAGTATAACCTAGGTATACCATGCGAATAATACGTGTATAAAAAGAATATCTTTCAATTGCCTGAATGATGCATAAATATATGTATAATGTAAGTATAACATATAAATAAAGCATGAATAATCCAACCGATACAAATGAATAACGTGCAAATAATAGTAGAATAATGTATGTATAACAAACTAACTGAGAATAACTCTTGAATAGTGAAATAATGTAGGTATCACGATCGAATAATGCAAGTATAAATATTTTTCGTTTGGTTAATATACCTTACGAATAATGAGTAAATAGTGATATAATTGAAATATACTATATAAATAATGCATGTATAATATTTAATTGTTCAAATGCGTGAATAATGCATAAATAATGGTATAACATAGGTATACCATGTGGATAATGCGTGTATATAAAACGAATAAAATATGTTTAACTTAAGAATAATATGTATATAAAACTTAGATCAATTGTATCATTTTCGAATAAAATCGGTATTATAAAGTTCACATATGAATAACATTATTCATAGATGATTCAAAAATAAAACAATCTGCCCCAGAAGACAAAATAAAATGACAAAATTTAAATGAAAAATAGTTGCGATTGTTATAAATGAACCATAATCGTGTTCAAATGATACATATCTAAAATATCAAAAATGGCATTACGCATTGTCCTTGAAAAATTGTGATGCAAAATATGACAACCTTCTTCCATTCTTCACTTCTTTAAGGCCCACTATGAATGGATCCTATAGTCAACATTGAATCAACCTGATCTTTCATCGTCACTCTTGGTACCTTCATTCTGCTTCAATCTACAATGCAAGTACAGATGAACAACCACCCTTTTCCTATAGCTTACCACATCAAAATCAGGTGAAATTTCCTTTTCGATTGCAAAACATTCAACAAAATAAAACATGAACATTCCACAATCACACTCATCTTGCACTGGTAGATTATCGACCACCGACACCTTGAATGGATCTTTCCCAGGTCTATCCTTCGGGTCAACTTTCGATTCGTAAAATCTAATCATCTTGAGATAAAAAAAGAAGAATGGTCGAATAAACTTGAATAGCCTCCATAGACGCAACATCAACAGTAGGAGTACGCAGGGATTGTAAACATATATGCAACCCCCGTGAACGTTGATGCAGCCGAGGATCCAGTGGAACATAGCCACAAAATTAATAGGGAAAATGATATAGTCAACATCAGACCATGGAGTGTTGCAGTACATGTAGTGCCCTAGCATATATTCCATAATTACCGTCTCATCCCCTAACACAGATGCATCCTTCTCTTTTTTGAATCTTCTATAAACAGATTGCAACTTTTGATCGAAAAAGTTGTATGTCATTGTATACTTAATCTTAATCGATTCGTCATACTTGTTTTTCTCGTACAAGTATGGAACATCATATCTACATGCTATCAATACAAAATTTCTAAATTACAATAAAAAATTTGGGTCATGAATAAAAATTGTATAAACATGAAACATTCAAAACATAATAAGTATTTTGTTTGTATACCATCTCATTATACTGAAATAATAAACATAACAGAGTTTAAGAACATGTTATATATATATATGTATAAAACCATTCCTTATCAGTGACATCAGCGATTGAAAAATCAAAAGCTGGATTCAGATTGTTGTCACAATCATGGTATACTTTATGTGACCTAAATAATGTGACAGATGTTAATATTAATGTGTTATAAATAACAACAATATTTAGAATGCAAACTTGATATCTAAGAAAACTAACTTCAAGCGCTTTAGCCGACCTTTTTGAATCTACTCATCAAACTCAACTACAACACTACTGTCTATATCTTCAAGTAGACAGATGTCTATGTATATATATATATATATATGTATACAACCTATTATTTTAATGTAAAAACAATATATATGTATATATACATACATATATAGAGTCCATATATATATCACTACAAGAAATTGATGATACAACAACGTCAATTCCACAACAAGCATCAACGACCATTCTAATAGAAGGTGTACAACAACGTTCATAAAATGTCTGTTGTAAAATCGTGTATGTAAAATGTGTACAACAACGTTCACCATGAAAACGTTGTTGAAAAGGCCATTACAACGAGCAGAAGAACGTTGTTCTATGTTATTATAACAATCGTAGTTGTTCGTTGTCGAATGACACCTTCTACAACGTTCGTTAGTCGACTGTTGTTAAAAGAACGTAAGTTATTACAATATTCATTCTTGACCATTGTTTATAGCCATCTATAACAATGTTTTATTTGATCGTTGTAAACGGATTAAGATATATATATTTATATACATACATGTTACTCATATGTTATACCTATATAATACAACTAATGCGTGAATATTGGTATAACCCGTGAATGTGGTATAATGTAGGCATAACGATCGAATAATATGCGTATAAAGATTATTGGAATCACTGCAAGTGTACAGGATCACAATAGTAATATACTCGGTAAATACTGGATTATCGTCTTCTGGGAACGGTTTGTGGTTAATATCTTAAATCCCAATTTAATTTTAATTTTAATTTTATTAAGGCTTAAAATCAAGTTAAATATTAAAAACTTAAATTAAACTTAAATTAAATTTAAAATCAAATTGAAAACAAGTGAATATTAAATTGAAAAATATATGAATTAAAATTCTAGGATAATAAAATATCATGTATTCACTTTTAATATTTATTTCAATTAATCTAAATTTTATTCTTTTAGGTTATAGCACAAATAATTAAAACTCTCTCTCGAGGCGCCTTAATCCTATCATTTAAATTGCCTAATACCCCCTCCCAAGGCGTATAGTCAATAAACTAATGCATTAAAAATATTATTCACGTGCAACCTCCTACAGAATTAACAACCTCCCGGTCAATTAATTCAGATAGGTCAATATTTTGATTATCCAATTATTGAACCTCTCTCCCGAGTTAATTCAATAATCTAAAATCAATTTATAGGTGATCAATTAATAAAAAGCATTAAGCACATATAATATAAAACAATACCTCATAATAAATTAATCAAAATAAAAATTAAAAGTTCCTACAATCTAAATTACATCCTAGAAATAAAAATACTTAGCCGAACATATTTAAGAGAGTACGAAACAAAAAATTAAATAAAATAAAGATCATACTAGACAAGGCTTTGATCTTGTTCTTCAATTCTGTTCTTCAATTCTGTTCTTCACTTTTGTTCTTCAGTTCTTCTTCTCTTTGGTCTTCAAGAATTGCTTCCAAACTAGAATCATGAACCTCGAATTGAATGAATGCAAAATTAATGTATTGGCCTCTTTATATATGTATTTTAGACTCCTTATTAGACTATAACTCTAAATTGTAATATATTTTTGTCTAAGCTTCCAATCTTGCCCTTGCTTCTTGTTTGTATTTACGCTCCTTGCCCACCAAATTTATGGAACTTTAATTTAAGTGTTGTGTTCTAATTATTCTAAACCTGCAAAATAATTTAGAATCCTTCCTCGGACATTAAATTAAAAATATAAATAAATATAAAGAAAAAAAATTATATTAAAATACTCTAAATGCATGAATAATATGTAATATGAATATAATTGATCATGCATCTAATTATGAGTAATTATATCATATTTTCTACCTAAACTCATGCAAAATATATATAATAATATTAGTATGCAATGCAACTAACAAAGATGTAGGAATAACGATAGAATAATGTGTGAACAATGATATAAGCCATGAATAGTGGTATAATGTAGGTATAACGCTAGAATAATGCACGTATAAAAATGTAAGGATATCGATTGAATATTGTGTGAATAATATATATGGTATATATAACATGTAAAAGGTGGTATAATGTAGGAATAAATATTGAATAATACATGCATAAAAATCTAGTGATAACAATCGAATAATTAATTCGTGAATGATGATATATATATATATATATAACTAGTAAAATATAGTATAATGTAGGGATAAATATCGAATAATGCGTGTATACAAATCTAGCAATAACGTTCGAATAATGCATGAATAATGGTATAAATAACCCGTGAAATGTTGTATAATATAGGGATAAAGATCGAATAATGCTCGTATAAAAATCCAATGATAATGATCGAATAATGCGTGAATAATGGTATAAATAACCTGCGAAATGTGGTATAATGCAAGGATAAAAATCGAATAACGCGCGTATAAACATATAACGATAACGATCGAATAATGCATATATGATGATATATATAACCCGTAAAATGCAGTATAATATAGGGATAAAGATCGAATAATGTGTGTATAAAAATCTAGCAATAATGATCGAATAATGTGTGAATAATGGTATGAATAACCCATGAAATGTGGTATAATGTAGGGATAAAGATCGAAGAAAATCAGTATAATAATCCATAAATAATAACCCGTGAAATGTGGTATGGTGCGTGAAAAACGGTATGAATAACCCCTGAATTGATCACTTGTATCATTTTTGAATAAAATCAGTATAATAAAATTTACATATGATTAACATTATTTATAAATGAGCCAAAAATAAAACAATCTGCCTCAGAAGACAAAATAAAATGACAAAATTCAAATGAAAAATAGTTTAGATTGTTATAAATGAACCATAATCGTATTCAAATTATACATATCTGAAATATCAAAAATGGTATTACACATTGTCCTAAAAAAACTGTGATTCAAGATATGACAGCCTAGCTTCTTCCATTCTTCACTTCTTTAAGACCCACTATGATTGGATCATACAGTACAAATTAAGAGCCACCCTTTTTTTGTAGCTCACCACACCAAAATCAGGTGAAATTTCCTTTTCGGTGGCAAAACATTCAGGAAAATAAAACATGAACATTCCACAATCACTTTCATCTTGTTCTGGTAGATTATCAACCACTTACACCTTGAATAGTTCTTTCCCAGGTCTATCCTTTTGGTCAACTTTCGATTCATAAAATTCAATCATCTCGAGATAAGAAGGAAGAATGGTCGAATAAGCTTGAACAACCTCCATAGACGTAGCATCAACAGTAGGAATACGCAGGGAATTGTAAACATATATGCAATCCTCGTGAATGTTGATGCAACCGAGGATTCAGTGGAACACAGCCACAACATTAATAGGGAAAATGACGTGGTCAACATCAGACCACGGAGTGTTGTAGTACATGTAGTGCCCTAGCATATACTCCATAATTACTGTCTCATCCCCTAACACAGATGCATCCTTCTCTTTTTTAAATCTTCTATAAACAAATTGCAATTTTTGATCGAAAAAGTTGTTTGTCATTGTACACTTGATCTTAATCGATTTGTCATACTTGTTTTTCTTGCGCAAGTAATAGAACATCACATCTACATGCTGCCAATACAAAATTTCTAAATTACAATACAAGATTTGGGTCATGAATAAAATTTGTATAAACATGAAACATTCAAAACATAATAAGTATGTTGTTTGTATAACATCTCATTATACTAAAATAATAAACATAACAGAGTTTAAGAACATGTTACATAGATGATATTAGTATCATATCAATATAATATGTATACAAAACAACATAACATAATTTAAAGACATGAAATATATATAGGTGAAATTGGTATCATATTAGTATAATATGTGTATACAAACCTTACAAAGTGTCCAAAACCCTATATTTTGGTATCATGTTGGTATATTATCAATATAATATCTGTAAACAATAATATCAAGTGCAAAAAATTAAACTTACAGAGGAGGAGATAGGTTGGCCTGGGGTAATCAATGTGTAAAACCATTCCTTATTAGTTATATCAATGATTGAAAAATTAAAAACTGGATTCAGATTGTTGTCACAATCATGGTATACTTTATTTGACCTAAATAATGTGATAGATGTTAATATCAATGTATTATAAATAACAACAACATTTGAAATGCAAACTTGATCTCTAGGAAAATTTACTTCGAGCGCTTTAGCTAACCTTTTTGAATCCACTCATCAAACTCAACACTGTTGTCTATATCTTCAGGCAGATAGATATCTAAGGAGGATAGTCATCTCTTCACAATCTCTTTTTCTTTATGTTTATCTCTAGCAGGACGCCTCCCCCTTTTATTTATGTAGGAGGTGGAACAAGCAGAGTGTGATCTTTAGTAGAGACGACTTAAGTCGCAACATTGACAGCCGACTCAACAGTTTCATCAATAGTGGTTTCTCATTCATATTCAACAGGTGCATGATCTTTCGGATTCATCCTTGTCAGCAACCTGGGTCAGTGAAATTAAACGAGAAATGTCCTAAACGCAGATAAATTAAGGGCAATTAGATTCATAAAAACTACAAAAGCATAATCTTGAATTAATAAAAGAATCGTATTCATGATCTTACTAGGATTGATGATTTTTTTTCCTTTTTTCACCTTCAGTTATTGTTGAGTCGACTTTTAACATAAAAATGTACAATATTAATGGATAATGAAAATAAATGTAAATGACAAATCATAATCCAAATAAAGTTTTCAAAATTACCTTCCTCTTTTTGTCGGTATCACTTACAATCTCTTGCAATGCCGTCAAAATCTAGCATGTAGCTTTAACATATGTACATTTTTTCCTACTAACAAATTCTTCTTTACAATCTTCTGCT
>JAJIYU010006222.1:0-20960 GCA_030144865.1 Tinospora cordifolia | reverse complement strand
ATGTTTATCAGGATTTAAATAGTTTTTCTCATTTGCTGAAAATTGAGACATTGGGTTTAGTGTGTAGAAAGAGGGTGGCAACCCCGGACTGCCGGCGGATCAGCCCCTCAGGGAGATCGAGAGTCCCGCGCGCACAGCAGAGAACTGACGAGAGCGCTAGTAGAAGCGCTGGCCCCACGTGACGCGCGCACGAGTGGACTCGGGTCCCAGTCCGGGGGGTCCGGGGGAGGTGTCACATTTGATCTCCATGAATGGCCGAACATATCTGATTTGTTTAATTTAAATGTTACATTTGATGCCTGTGTAGGACTTCGAATGACAAGTATAACTAAATAAGATTAAATTAAGATTTAATAACTCCACGTATTGGCGCGGTGACTGGCTTTAGGGTGTTATTGTGGGTGTCCCTACTCGAGCTGACTGCGAAAGCTGATTATGTCTTCGAACAAAGAGTCACTACAGACTTCCATCCTTAGATCATGATCCCGAAGGTAACTGGCCCTCTGGCGTTGCCCCCAGATTCTCTCCCAGACCACACAAAGGATACTGAGGGTTATGGATTCTTTTGGTCTTAGATGATAACCAAACAAGTAAATGTGTGAAATGCCTAATGTAATGAAAGTGTTTGCATATTTGGTATTCTGGTTTGTATAATGCTAGTGATGTGTAGGGATGATCCACTAGGCTCTCGAGCTTACCCATTATTTCATTATAGGTGATCATTGACACTGCAAGAATAGGCCAGCTTACGGACCGTCAGTTTGGGTTGAGACCTCACTGGGAGGTTGTCATAACTTTCTTTTTGGTTTACTGTTTTATTTTTTTTGTTGTAAATAATTTGAACTGGGCATGTGCCCTCTTTTATCTTCAAACCGTTTCACATGTAAATTAAACATTTTGAGACTTAGCCTGTTGGGCCATGTTTGTATCTTCATCCTATGCTTTAAAAATGATTTTGAAGTTTTATTTCACTGCAAAGTATTTCACTTGGTCAAATATGATTTCACCGTGGTCGACGAGTGAGTAGAATTTTGTTGCATGTTATTTTTATGACTTTCATATTCATTGAAGAAGAAAATGGAACGAGTATTTTGATGGTCATTGTGTATTTTAATTTTGACTTCATAACCTATATAAAAGAAAGGTTTTGAAATACGAGATGGGATGAGAAAGAGAAACAAACTACGTGGCCTCCGGCTCTCGACGAACAACCAGACGCCCCACATCTCCCGCTGAATGAACAAGCATGCGTCGTCTCTGCACGCGGCCCCGCGACAACTTGTCGCACTGGAGACAGAGATAGGAAGAGGGATATGAGAGCCGAGGTGTCACAAATTTATATAGACTGACATTAGAAATTCATTACTTGAGTGATGCTGTTGGAAGTACAATTGCTTGACCAAAGTACATAAGACTATTTTAAATAATAATTATACTTTTTGATGGATTGTATATATGTTTGGCACTATAAAATTTATTATTCTTAAGTGATACTAAATGAGACATTTAAAATGATAGGACAAATGTTTAATAATGTTTATTTTATATTATGAATTTACAGATACAAGTAAATATACGCAATATATATTGTAATAAAATATTTTTACGATTAAAAAAATTGACACATATGACAACGTTCAGTTTTCGTTGTAAGATGCATGATATAACAACGTGCACACTGTTGTTGTTGAAATACTCGAGCTTTCACAACGGACACATGCATGTTGTTAAGTAATAGATATACAACAACAACCACTTGATCGTTGTTGAAAGGTTAAAAGGTTAAGGTTTCCACAATGTTCGCCTGTTGTTATAACACGTCTACAACAACAGGTACGATGACCATTCTCGAATATGTGTTAAAAAATTAAAGCATTTACCAACTTGCGAACGTTGTTGTAACCTCAGTTTTTAGACCGATACACAACGTATTACAACAACATGCTCGTGATCGTTGTTAAAGGCTAGGGTTTCCACAACGTGCACCTGTTGTTATAACATTTCTACAATAGCATGCATAGTGACCATAGTTGAATATGTGTTAAAAGATTGAATCATTTAACAACGGGCGAACATTTTTGTAACCTCACTCTTAGACTGATATACAATGCTTTACAACAACAGGCTCGTGACCACTGTTAAAAATAGTCGGTCGTTTAACAACACCTTGATCGACAACATCATCATGAACATTGTCGTATGGGTGTGACAACGAACATCGCACGTTGTTGTAGGTGTCATTTCTTGTAGTGGTAACTAGAGAGGAACTTTCTGTTCGCATCGCACTGCCCCGATAGTCGTGTGATTTTCCAAAAAACTGCACATTTGTGTGACTTTCCTTCCGGTCCTCTCTTTCCCAATGACTCAATACACTAATGCTGAACTTAACACACACATTTTACCAAAGAAAACACATTATACCTCGGTTCTAAGCGCTCCTCCCTTCGTTATCTTTTCACAAACGTATATCAAATACTCCACTGTTCTGTTGCATTAAAATGGACGTGTATTCACTTAAGCAACGTGAAAATAGAGTTAAAAATACTAATTCGGAGTAGATTCTCATGCAATACCTATGCCCAAACATTCCTGCACATTGTTTTAATCAATTCTTCCCTTGTTAATGTTGTTTACCGATAATGGATTGGAAGACAGTTTAGAATGGCTAAGAATGGTTGAGAATCGATGTAGAATGCATTTGGTATGAAGGGGACTCAGCTAGTGGCGGTTGGTAGGGTTTGGGGGATGAACTGCACAATATGAATGAAGATGATAGGATTAGGGTTTCTAAACATGTCGCACATATATATAATTTTCACTTATTACTGCTGTAATAACTCGAATTACCACTGTAATCACATAATTAACTCTTTGATAATTAGGGTTTCGATGCATTACCGAGTAAGCAGAATGTATCAATTTTTAGTTTTCTCAAGCATTACCGCGATAACGATTTATATTATCATGGTAACCAAAACGATGCACAAGTTCCATGTTTTCTAGGTTTCTTCGCATTATCGCGGTAACTAGACCTTTATGCTATTCTTTTTCCATTTTCCTAATATCTTCATGTTTTCTATATTTTTATATCTATCCTAAATTTATTTCCACGTTTAATTTCATGATTACGAAGCATTTATAATTTTCTAAACTATTTATTTATTTTATTTTATATTTAAAACTCTCAAAGTTCTATAATTTGTTCATTGACTTTTGGATATTACAACTTTCCCATGAATGAACCACTAGCCACTGAATCCACCAAGGCTTGAGTAGGTGGTGTCAAACCACTGTAGAACATCTGAATATGTAGTCAAGGAAGACAATCATGCTGAGGATATCTTCTCAATAAGTTTTTGAATCTCTCCCAAGCTTCATAGGGAGACTCAAAATCTAACTTCTTGAATGAACTTATTTCACCCCTCAGTTGATAAACTTTCGCAAGAGTGAAATACTTCTGAAAAAATTTCTAAGCAATCTCTTCCCAAGTGGTGATGCTACTTGGTAGGAGAGTCTGTGGCCATGTCCTTGCCTTGTCCCTTAAAGAGAAGGGAAAGAGTCACAATTTCAACTGATTTTCAGTTACACAATTTATCTTGACAATATCACAAATTTTCATGAATGAGTTCAGGGGTGCTATCGGATCTTCAATAGCTAAACCCCCAAACTGTTGCTGCTGCACCATATTGATCAAAGAGGGCTTCAACTCTAAGTTGTTGGCATTGATGGATGTGCGAGCAATTCTGGAGTAATTATTATTCAGCACAGGCTTGAAAAAGTCCTTGAGTGGTGCTTCACCATCAATGCCTACTGTAGATCTACTACTCTTAGCCATATCAGATCTATAACTTTTAACCTCCAATTGTAATTATCTTAGTGTTTTCAATCAGTATGGGTCACCCAACTCAATTGAGTCTGTACTCATCAACAACCTGAAACACCACAAGCGAAGAAAACAGATCTAGTGTAGCCAGTCAACGAATTAAAAAATAAAATAAATAAATGTTTTAGTTAAAATGTAACCAATTTTAATTGGTTTTAAGATTATTAACACCGTTCCTCAACACCAATGCCAAAGACATGTTGCGATCACTGCAAGTATACAAGATTTCAACAGTAATACACAGTTAATACCAAATATTGTCATCAGGGAATGGTATGTGGTTAATAATCCTAAATTTTAATTTAATTTAAGTCTTAATTTTATTAAGGCTTCAAATTAATGTTTTAATACTATAAACTAAAATTAAATGGAAAGTAAACAATGACTAATTTTAAAATTGTGTTCATTAAGATTCTAGGATAGTAAAATATCATGTATTTACCTTTAATCTTTATTTCAATTAATCTAAATTATGTTCTTGTAGGTTATAACATTAGTAATCAGAACCCTTTTCCGAGGTGCCTTAATACCTATTAGTCAAATTGCTTAACACCCCCTCCTGAGATGTATAGTCAATAAACTAATGCATTAAACATAGTAATCACATGCAACCTTCTAAAGAATCAACAACCTCTCAGTCAATTAATTCATATAGGTCTATACTTTGATTATCCAATTGTTAAACCTCTTTTCCGAGTTAATTCAACAATCTAAGATCAATTTATAGGCGGTCAATCAATAAAAAGTATTAAAAACACAGAGTATAAAACAATACCTCAAAAATAGATTAATCAAAACAAAGATCAAGGGTCCCACAATTTAAATTAGATCCTATAAATTAAAAGAACCTGGCCAAATATAGCGCAAAGATCACAAAACAAAGATTTTGACAAATAAAAGATCATATTTTTGCTATGTTCTTGTTCTTCATCTCCATCTTTACCTTTCTACTCCTCTTCCGCTCTAGCCCTCATAGTAAAACTAACAACAATTGAATAATAATCCGAATAATATAACATACGGGCTATTAATAATGTTTCTAGTAAAAGTCTCAAAGAAACCCTAATTAGACATGGAATCAAACTTTAATCTCGATCTTCCAAAATCACAAATTTTCTTCACAGTTCTTGCAATTTTAGTTTCTTATTCCTGCATCTAAATGTTCTAGTCGTGCTATTGATTTATCATGCAATTTATCATTTTACCATTCCTTCATGCGCCATTTGTTTTAAATGCCAATCATGCCCTTCTTTATCAAGTATATTACCTGTTTTGCCATCCTTTCCTTCTAGTCGTGCCATTACTTTATTCGTGATACTACCGCTCTTACCATTCCCCTTTTGCACTACAAATTAATGTTCCAAATCTCATTCCAGTCGAGCCCCTTATTGTTAGTTGAAATTAGGATTCTGCCCCTCAATGCTTTTCTTCATGCGCATAGCTTTGGCTGGACGTGATGGGTGGGTTGATTAGGCCTTGTTTTGTATTGGGCCATGGCTTGTATTGGATATTTGCTTTGGTTTAGACTTTGTACTCTTTTGTCTTTTCAGCTTAATTTCTTTGTGTTTCTATCTCTTCTTGATATAATCTCGCACAAGCAACGAGGAGTCCTTTCCTTGGGCATAAAATTACAATTATAAATGATAAAAGTCATATTAAAATTCTTAAAATGTATAAATATATGCAATGCTTTTAGAAATTCTTATGCACCTAATTATGAATAAGTATATCCTATTTCCTATTTAACTAATGCAATATATATAATATATAATAATGTTAGTATGCAATGCAACTAACAAATAACTTATGCATCTAAAAAATTAAAGGCGCATGAGGAAAACTACCCAGTGCATGACCTAGAACTAAAAATTTCACAACTCATAACTAAGCAGATTACACCAGAGTACTAAGTTAATGATGATAGGATTTGAGTTTGTTTATATGAGACTCTAACCCTATTTAGAAATCTTTTTAGGATTAATGGTAGTTTCAAACATTTGTGAGCAAGTAGAGGTTAGTACATTGCATTAAAATCCATTGTTTACGGATCCTATATAAAACCTTGTGCATTCTAGTAAACTTCATGAAAGCAAGATGAAGGCTCACAAGGTAAAATGACAAATTACTCGATTTACTAATAAATGAGCAATTATATGACCTCAACATCACAATATCTTACCGAAAGCAATTATTGAATGAGCAGGTGGAACAAGTCCTTAAGTAAATCCATGCAAGTTATGGTTACAACCATTTTGGTAGGAGAATACTCATCTAATAAATGCTTCATTGAGGTTACTACTAGCCAACACTGCATAGATTATGTTGCGAACAACCAAATGGTGCAATAGCTGCCCAACATATGGAATCACAACTCGAGCTCCAACAAAAACTTTTCATAATTTTAGAGCTAGTGGCCTTTTGCACAATGGGGAATGAACTAGATAGGCCCATTCTCAATTTGTAGAGGACTACTTCACCAAATGTGCTGAAGCCAAATTTTTAGCAACCATAAGTAAGCAAAAGACCACTAGATTCATTTGAGAACTGATTGTATGTCAACTTGATGTTCAATACACCATATTTCAAATAATAGAAAAGAATTTGACAATGCCAAGTTCACTTCGTTTTAGAAGGAACTAAACACCCAGTATTTTTTTTTTATATCCACTCATTCACAATCCAAAGATCAAATCGAGATCATAAACAAAAACATCAAACACCCTTATTTTCTAAAATTTGGAAGTTATAGTCTACAAATATTACAAGTGCATTGGGGTTTCGAAATAAATTAGATTTTACTAAGAAGAAGGGTTTTGGCCTAAGAAGTGTCTTGATGTTAATTAAAAGCTCGTTGATTAGCAAAAAGATGACTTCAATTGAGAAATTCCTTAGGGGTGCTAAGAAATAACCCAATGCATACCATGAAGAGGGCATGTTCCCATCCTTGGGACTACAACAATGCTTCCAATCACAATTGAGACCTTACTCAAAAGTCTGTAAGGGGATGGACACGTCCAACATTGTTGATAAAGTGAAATTCATTGGCCCATTAACTTGATATGACCTACAGAAAGCATATACATATCGAGCTATACACATCAAGAATAAAGTGTAATTGGCAAAATGTAATCTTTAAAAGAGCTAACACATGCCCCAAAGTACCAAGCATGACTTAGTAGAATGACTTACTGACCTAAGAGCTAAAAAAATCAAAATTAAGGGTTATACAACATGTACTAACATCAAATGAGTTAATCAACCAAGACTTGAAAAAATTATAATTGATATTAGAATGTGACAATAATTAGTTGGACAAACACCTAAAGCATAAGCAACTACAAGAATCGATTAAGGAAGGGTATGAACTCTAAAATAAAATGGGATATTGGGGTAGATGTTGAGCCATATTTAGGGGTGACAATTTGTGACACGACACGATAATCCGACACGAACACGACACGAAGTTAACGGGTTTGGGTTTAGCATAAACGGGTTTGGGTCAAAACGGGTCAAACACGATTAGACACGACTAAATGCAAGTCATAAACAAATTAACCTGATAAACTCGAAAATGACACGTTTAACACGATTATGTATAAGTTAAGAGATAAACTATAAATAAGTTCATTTAAAATTAATATATTTATTAATTTTTTGATAGTGTAATTTATTTATTTATTTTTTAGATATAATATTTGAAAATTTTAATTTATTTTATATTTTTATTAATATTTTTTATAAAAAATTATTTTAAAAATTGATTATAAAAAGTTAAATAGGTCATATACAGGTACACGATTATAAATACGATTGCGACACGACCCATTTACAACACGACCCGTTTATGACACGACCCGTTTACAATATATATGACACGACTTGTTTACGACACGACCCATTTACGACACGACCCATTTATGACACGATGATACAAATTGCCACCCCTAGCCATATTGTGCTAATGTACCAAGTTGGAACCTTATCAACACTTTATTGCCACATATGCAATGCATACCACTTAGTTGATACATACCTTGTAAATCCCACCCCATGCATGCATACGTTGCATGTACCATAAGTTTAATACCTATTTAACAACATGGCATTTAGTACTTACATAGCATTCTTGGTTGGTACATACTTAGATGGCTTTATAATATACCAACATGATCTACGTGTACCATTAGGTCAATATTTGCCTAATAGCCTCCAGAAATATGCTAAAATGACTTGCATGTATCACTGGGTCAATATATACCTTGTAGCCTCCACACCTTCTCAACATGGCTTGCGTGTTTCTACTTTGTTGAATTAGTTGGTACCCGTTGACAGCTTCCTCATCAATTAGGAAAATTAGTAAATCAACGAAGAGAAAGGGGTTGGTGGCACCAAGTACTTTTACTTTATGAATAGCCTATTGAAATCCATACCTTACTTCCAAAAGCTCAATTCCTGGGAGCTAGGTGTGTTGAACTCAACAATAGATTAAAAGGTATTGTCGTAGAAACTGCACATTATTTGATTACTTGTTAATCACCTCATGTATGTCATGACAAGATGTATTCATACCATATCTTCTATTTGTCTGTTAAGGCTATATATTCTCGTGTCATATCTAGCCAAGTTCCTCAATCTCCACAACAAAAAATAAATAAATAAATAAATAAATAAATAAAAATTACTTACTTTGCTTTAAAAAGGTACGAAACTAAAAATCCCCTCAATAGCTTGTAATTCTACTTCTAGACTTTGCTTGAATTGAACTTAGGCATTGGAGGTTAGTTAGTTGACACCATAATGTTCCTTGTTCTATCCTATTTCTGTTCCTTTATTCTCTATTATGTCCAAAATAGCTCATTATATGGACTCCAATTCATCTCATAAAATCCACATCATTACAAATTTAGCGTTGTCAAATTTTGCACTTGCAAATATATATACACCTAACCTTGTGATCATTCTAACAATATTTCTACATAGGTACAATCTTAGACTCATGACTATGTTGCAATTTTTAATTGTTTGCAAAATCCACAATAAGAAAAGAATGTATTTATACATTGAAATGTACGTCACTCATGAGTGCGCAAACACCCACATATACACACATATATATATATATATATATATTAAGTGCAATATTCTATATATTGAAACTAGTGATAGCGGATGCAAATCACGGTTTTCATGTTATTTGTAGCAAATAGTACTGAGGTTTCAATGTCGGAAACATTTTTCAAAAGAAAATATACGTAGCTGCTTTGGTTCTGTCAGTTTGATTTTGACCGTGCATTCTGGTCAAGCAAGGTGTTTCTTAGACGGGTTTGGGCCGTTACTGTTTCAGGTGGATGGCAGACCCATTATTCTCGGACCGGCTTCTGGGACATACGGTATTTCAAAGAAGTGTCATGGCCTTTCGGCTCATAGGAAAGTAGAAGCGACAAAGCCCAAGATGCCAGTCCACAAGATTGCTATAACCAGAATTAAAACAAACAAACAAAAAAAAAAAAAATTTCATGGTTTGTTTTATAAATATAATGCCATCATAACATCTAATTTATTACAAAAATTTTTAATTATTACATTATTTTTTGATATAATTTTGTAATGAGCCTTTTAATTTTGTAATAACTAATAAAATTAACTTTATAATCAATCGCAAAAAAATAGTAAACTCTAATATGTATAATTCTGACATATTAGAACATAAATAAATAAAAAAATCAAAATAGTTTTTTGATTGTGCTTATAACTTAATGATATATTATGAGTCTGATTTAACCATCTATTTATGGTCAAGGTTCTATATAAAAACTGTTGCAATATATATATATATATGTATGAACTCACATAAGTCTAGAATTGTATAAGAATAAAATCTTTTCTTTACTAAATCGTTGCAAATGTATATAATATTTCGAACAACTAATAATAGATGAATAAATGGAACTCAATTTAATCCTACCCCAGTAATCTTGAAAATAATAAGAAAAAGCTAAAACTAAAATTACCCACTTTTTTTTTTTTTTTTTTAAATTAGTTCAAGTTTCAAGCCAATAGCCTAAATAATTTACAAGTCTCTTTGAAAGTCTAGAAAAAATATTTTACTCCATTAAATCCATGTGTTTCTATAAAATTTAAATTAAGGAAAATAGTGGTCATCTTAATCTGACTAAATGGAGCCCAAAAAAGGTTGTCCAATCACAGAACATCCTTATTAACAAAAAAAATTGGAAATACATTTTTATATAAGAAAATAGAAATAATTACATAAATATCACTATTCTCATTTTTATTATGTACCAGAAAATTAATAAAAAATACCAAAATTTATTTTTGAACAGAATTTTTTATGAAAACTGAAATTAGGTATACTGAAAGTATATTATTGGTATAACATTAGCATATTATTGGTATATAATAAAATGTACATTATTCTAAAATAAATAGCATAATGTCTATACATTATTGGTATACAATAAAAAAATTAAGTATACTGAATGTATATATTGGTATAACTTTGATATACAATTGGTATACCATAAAAAAAAATTAATATATAACTTTGATATACTGTCAGTATAATATTATTATATTATTGATATATAATAAAAATTAGGTATATTAAACCTATAATGATAGTATAACATCAGTATACCAATGATATAAAAAGAGATTTAATATATAATCTTTAAAAATGGCATACAATAATAAATAATCTGTAACCATCCCAATAACCTATTGGTATACAATGATTTTTTTGATCAGCGTCTCTATAGTATTAACAAAAGTTAGGTATAACATTGGTATAACATTAATGAAGCAAACCCTGTTAACAACAAGGAAGAAGAAGATGAAGAAGAAGATCCAATAACTTCGAATCACCAAGTTATCCATCAAGCTTTGGTGAACACTGATCTCCTTCGACCCAAACAGCCCAGAACCTCTCTAAACCTCGATCTCCATCCTCCCATGCTCCTACTTCTCTCCATCTTTAACTTCACCACTGAGCTTCTACTACAAACTGTAACAAATCCCCAACTCGGAAACCCCATTCGCTTCCACATACTCCATGAATCCGACGGGGAAGCTCAGAGTGTCAGCAGAATGGACAGAGTGGGGGTCGGCAGAGAGGATTATGACGCGAGGGCTGAGATCAGAGATTGACTTGAGAGAAGACATGTTGGAGATGTAGTGGAAGAAGATGTATAGCTTTCAGATTCGACAAGTGATATAGGATTAGAGCAATGAAGATTTTGGATTTGGATGATTTTGATGGTAGTGATCTGATCTTGTCGCCTAGCTAGTGAAAACCTAGAAAGGTTTCCGACAAGGTTTTCGATGAGAATGTTGCGTTGATCGTCTTGGCACTAGATTGTTGCTCATTAATGATCTTCTTCTTCTTCTTCTTCTTTTGTACAGATCAACGATGAAGAAGAACAAGTAGAGGAGCGGCATTGGTAGCGACGACATAGGTAGCAATGGCACATGTAGCGGTAGCATGCTGCAGTAGCAAGAACAATTGGAGGAGCGACTAGTTTTGCTTGAGAGCACAGGGCACAGCGGTGATCAAAGCAATGGTAGCGGCAGCAAGCTGTAGCAGCAAGAATAAGCAGAGGTGGTGCTTGAGGTTGATTAGCATTTGGCCCTTGAGGTTGATTGGTGTTGGAACTTGTGGGGCTTCTTTATGCCATCAGTAGCCGATTGATCTGATCGATCAGTCTATTCTATCTGATCAAACAGACCAATCAGAGTGATCTGTTCGATTGCATTCACAGAAGTTTAGCAATCAAATAAGAAGAAGAAATAGAATCAGAAGCAAGAAGAAGATGTTCTTCTTCTTCGTCGGAGGGTTGGAGCAGCAAGTGCGCCAAGTGTTGAAATGAGTCTCTGGTCGTTGCATCTTCTGCGGATCAATAGTTGATTCTTCTTCCCAGTTCTCTGTTATTTGATGTTCGTCGAACCTTCTTGAATTAGATCTATTCCATGGTGCACCACCGAGCTGCTTCTTTCGTCAAACCTAATAGCATAAAAATATATAATTTGGTATTTGTGATGTTATTTAACAATACACGGTATTGGTGTAATAAAGTAAAAAGTTGTATATTTCATGTTATTAAGTTTAAAAAATTAGACATTTTTTGTAATTTTCTTAAAACAATTTGTGTTCATCTCCAAACCAATTAGCTCATCTTTGACCAAAATACCTTGTCTTCAGCCCTCATTCTTTTTAAGCTGACAAAAGCTGCTACAATATCGACTCGTTTGAAAAATTGGGATACTACTACTAAATTTGATGAGATTGTTTTTATCCACAAGTATAAAAATTGTTTTAAGGAACCTTTCCTAGTCTACAGTTATGAGATTTACCCTAGATAAAAGATCATCTACAAAAGTAATTTCCAATCCAAAAAAATGGAAACTTGAACCCCTTGTATACTAACTAATGGGGCACACCTGTACTCCAATAGAGTAGGACATCAGTGATCAAATAAATTTCTTCACAGTAATTCAGAGGGCTTTTATTGGAATTTTTTTCCTCAAATAATTTCTTTTACATTCTTTGTTTCTTTTGATTTGTTATGATTATTATTTCTTCTGATTGGTTAAACTTCATACCAACAATTCACACCATCTATAAAGACAAAGCTAAATTGGGATATAACTTGAGGTTCACCCTAGCCTTATGTTTAAGGTTTAAAGCATATTCTTAGTGTTATTTGTTGGCCTATTATGGTAAATAATCGTGCCATTTAGACTTTTGTTCAAATTCCCACATTTCCTTAATTTCATCACCTTTGTATGTATCTCAAGGGATATTTATACCCCTTTTTCTTCTAAAACATCTTAGGACCTTTTTTGGACTTATTCCTAGAACAAATCTGTTGACTTTATTCCATAGTTTTGGTCTCAAAATTTCATTTATATAACGGTATTTTGTTTTTTAGTTCTGATCTTACACTTACTTATGCCCTATTGGGGGATTGACTTTAGGCAACCCATCTATGGGTTTTTTTTTTTTCACCAAAACCACCTAAAACCAACCATGAAATTGAGCATCAGTTGCTATTTTTTCTACTATAAATCAACAAGTGTATTGTCTAGTATTTTTGCATGAAATAAAGTGATTTCATGCACCCTTTTTGAGTGTCATTGTATGGTTTTATGTTCAACCATACTCTTTTCCAATAGGTATTCCTTCTTTGTTTTTCCATTCTAAAACTAGAGATGTCAGGCCATAACACACCAACTCACCTGTGAGGTTGGTGAGGATAGTTTCCATGCATTGAAAGTCATTTGTGTGCATGTTTTTCAAGAATGGTCTCAAGGCCTACTTCATATGGTTAAACCAAAAACTAATAGTGTTCATAATGTGCTAACATGGGCTGAAATCCAAGGATTCACTTGCAAACGTCTCCACGTTTTGTATGAGTATGTGCATCCCTACACTCTTTTTCATGGTTGTTTTGGATGCCATCATGCACCATATGTGCATCCTTACACTCTTTTCCATGGTTTTTTTTGGATACCATCATGCACTATCTTGGCTGGCCATGGAAGGGTTTTCTAATACACCATATCAATCATAGATACATGTTTTAGAGAGCTAAGAATAAGAATTAAAACTTGCTGGTAATTAAACTTCCCTACTTGCTCTGTTTTTGACATTCCACCACCACTTATCCTTGCATTGTTATACACAAAGGTTCAAGGTGAGAATCTCCCACCATAGCACACTCTTTGTGGCTAAAACTTGAGAGGAAAATACATATTTTAAAGGCTCAAAACTTACCTCCATCATGTTTTGTAACAACTTGAATGCACACACACACACACACACACACACACACACACACACACACACACACACACACACACACACACACACACACATATATATATATATATATTACCGTGGTAATGGATTCACGACCGTGGTAATGCATGGTTTGTATGGAAATCATGATTTCTTTTCTTCTAACCACGTGACTCGATCATACACGCACCTCTTAGTTTTGCAAGTCAAATTGGCATATAATGATGATGAATATGAATTGGGCATGAAGTTAGACTAAGATAATAACGACAGATCCTAGATGGACACAACCCCATCTCATAAATAGTCCTAACCCTATCCAAATTAGTGCCCCTATATAAAGAAGTGATGAGTTCTCTTGTTTCTTCACAATTCCAGTCGACTTCTTTTCTCTCTTTCTCTCCCAAACTCATCCCACAAGAGAAAACAAGAAGAACAATATCTAAAAGTTGAGATTTCATGCCATAGACGCCTTTCTAACTAGTTAGAAGGTTACATGTTGTCCTAAGGCTTTGATTTGTGTTTCCTTTTTCTAACTTCATGAGAATTCATTTTCTAAAAATCCTTGAGATTAATATTGATCTTCCCCACTATTAAAACAAATCTTGAAGCCTTCCAAAGAGGACCCAAGGAATTGTTGTCAAGACATAACTCACTGATGGGTTAATTCAAGTAAGTGCAAAGGGATAACGTTTTTATCCTATTCTAACGTCTAACCCTTGTATTTTGGTAGAAATTTGAAGTTATTATGGTGTTAGTTTCATGGGGAAGGAAGAGGAGGAAGATAACATCACGTATGCCATGATTGTAAACTAGTTACCATCGTAATTTGAGTTACTACCATGATAATATGTCTAATTTTAGACCCATGCAAAGTCATGAATGCTCTGGTTACCGTAGTAATGCCAGGGATTACCGTAGTAGTGTGACAAAAAAAAAATGGGTCATGCATTTTGGTTTTCATGATAACCCCATGGACTAATGCGGTAGTGTGTCAAGAATTGCCCTCGTATTTTACACTTCTGGTTATTATGGTAATGCCACCCTACTACCACAATTCACAAAATTAAATCAACGTTTTTACTTTTCTAATGGACCATTCTTGATACCCTATGGATATATTGGGAAAAAGGGTTGTTAAATCATTTTTTAAAACGTTATGGAACGCTTTGATCCCTATGACTAATAGTTTAAATCTTTAAAGGTTGAGACTTGAGACCAATTGAAAGCAACAAACACAAGGATTCAAAGGGAATTAGTTATTGAGGTAGAAATGATTACTTTGCTCTTAAGTATTATTTTGGTTTTTAAATATAGAGCATGGATGTTTATGTATTTGATTTCATGTTAAGAAACATGCTAGGAAGTTATTATCAATTGGTTGGATGAGTACATGTATAACGTTATTGATGATATGTTATATGACTCTATGCATAATATTAGTGTTCAAAAACATGCTGAAAGTATTGTTTGTTGATTGACATGACTTGTACGATCATATACATGATTTATTATTTTTGAAATATTTTATATGTTAAATTTTTGAAATTTTGACGCTGTTGAGCATGCTAGTTATGTCAAAACTTGTGGTATCACCTAACAAAGATGATTAAGAATTCTGACAACGTACTCAGACAATGATACTACCTTTATGGTCGGTGATTTATTTTCATCGTTGGTGTCCCAAACCCAAGGCGGGTGTTGAAATTACTATCATGGTCAGTGATTGAGAGTAGAGTGAGACCTCACCTCTAGGTTAGGGTCCTGAATAGGTAACCTGCCCTTGGGTGTAACACCCCGTAACTTCGTGATCGTGCCACGTCGTGAGTGAACCTGAGATGAATAATAATAAATGAATTAGAATCATGTACAATTTAAATACAGATGTAGACTATGCTTAGGAGTAAATAAATTATTTTATAGCTCACTCGCGCTCGCGTGAAGACGTGAGTGATGCGAAAATGAAATATATCATTTGATCGAAAAATAATAATAATAATAATAATATGATAAAAACTATATTTTATGTTTTAAAGATATATATAAATAGCTGAAATAATTAAATGATGTTTATTATAATTAGTGTAGAAAAAAATAATTAATAACCATAATATTAACAACATGGTAACACATATACATTTATAATAAGGTTTATACATTAAGACGATTAGTATGTATATATATATACATATATAGCAAAGAGATAAAAATATATATCATTGTAAACTTACCATAAGGTTTTAAATATACCCATTAACATGATTAGAAAAAAAAAAAAATAAAACTAAACAAACCTATAAAAATAAAACATATGTATAAGTATTTGTATATAACCGGGTAGTGTGTGTGTGTGTCAACAAGAAGTGGTGAGTGGGCGGTGACATGAGGTGTGCTGAAGAAGAGTGCCGAGGAGAGTATCGAACCATCCGGACAATGGTAGATTGAAGAAGAAGCTATTGCGGTGTCTTGCTGGTGTGTGTGATTGGTGAAATGAACAAACAGGGAAGAATTGAAGCACGAATAGAAGAAGATGAATTCATGCTGCTTTGAGTTGCACGAACAGAAGGCAGAGGAGATGACATGTTCTGTTTTGGACGGTAAAGAAAAGAAGTACAATTAGATGTGGGATGCTTGACAGGGATGATTGGTGAAACAGACAGAGGAGAACAGAGAATGAGAAAGAAGGAGAAGCTGCTGGTTTGGGTTCTTGGCGGTGAGCAAGCAAAGTATGAAGAAGCAGATGGGGGTATTTTGTAGTGCTTGCTATTGGTGCGAGAAGAAGAAATGAAGAACGAAAACAGATGAAGAACTGAGAAGAGGAAGCTGCTGCATCATCACACGAGAAGGAAACAGAACGCCAAGTAGGGAAGAGGAGCAGAAAACGGGGGCAAATTTCAGTGTGTTGGGTTACTGGTGTAGTCTGTGAGTGAAGAAGACATAGCTGCATGCGCTCAAGGAAGAAGATGATGATTCGATCGGTGGTTGTTGAGTTTGAACAAGAAGAAGAGGAGGTAACCAAGACTGCTATGGCGGGACGTGTGTGTGCTGCTACTGCAAGTTGCTGCTGCTGTTACCCGAGCCGTCGAGGTTTTTGCTGCAGAGTGATGAGGCAGCTGTGATGCTGGCTGGTTGCTGGAACAGAGTTGATACGTGGTCGAAGATGGAAACAGGGGGGGTGCTACTGGCCGGGAGTCACAAATAGGAGAGGAAATTGTAAAAGAGGAAGGAACCAGACCACTGCATATAATGCTTGAGCAGCTATGAACCGTGAACAGGAGCAGAAGTGCTCTGTTGGTAGGAAAAGAGGAGGACCGAGCTGCTGGTGATCAGTGAAACAAGAATAGGGGTACCGTGTGGGTTGAGTGGCTGCTATGGTGGGTGAAGTTAGAATGAACAATAGAATGATGGTAACAGTGAACTGAGGCGTGGTGTATGTTACCACCGAAGAATGAAGAAGAGGCTGAGAGCATTCATTGGTGAAATGGATTTAAATGGAGAGGTAAGAAAAATTATGATTAATGTTAATTCCGTATGTTTAGCTAATAATGGAATTACAGAGTAGTTTACCAAGACACTATAAAGTTTCGAATCAAGTATAAGATGAATATTGACATACATTGATTAGAACAGTAGAGTTTTGATAAGCTACCCATCTTATACTAGTGAAATTTTTAAATAGATGTCTACTTATTTAATTCAAGCATTTAAATTTAGATCATTTATTTAAGTAGTTAAGGATCTAAATTTAGAAAATTAAATGAACGAAAATTAATTGAATTGACACTCAACAATAATCTTATCAAAACTTTATTATTAAGAAAAGATTAGAAATCTCAATCATGAACGAGACTACAGATTTGACCAATAGAAGTCTTATTTTGTTCGTAATTATTTTACTTAAGATATGAATAAATTAATTGATGCAAAGCGACTAAGAAATAGAAGAACACTTATGTAATAAATGTTAATGTGTGAAGCTGATCACGAACATAATCCTAATTAGTTAAAATTACTAGATTGAAAAGTTATGTAATTACTTCGAAACTTTAGTCAAGAGTATAATTGCAATTAGACTAAAATGTATAAAAATTTTAGAACTTAGGAATAATCCAAAATTAGCTGAAACTAATATTCAGACCTCATAATTAGTTAGAAATTTTAAGCTTAAGAATATTTTGAGTAAGATTTAGTATGAACTAGGAACTTAGAAATTTTTATTGATTATTAAATTTTAGATTCCTACAAATAGCTCGAAGGAAAGCGAGAGAGTCCAGCAGAACTTCAGAATCAGGTGGGCGTGACTTCCTTGCTCATTTGTATTATATGGATTTAAGATTCAAAGCATTTGTGTGAATAGTTCTAGGTTATTAGATATTGTTATGAAATTGACTGAACTTGTTTGGCGTGCTTAGATGATGGTGTGATGATTTATTTAAATTGTGTTTTGTTCATCTATAGTATGCGTTAATAGGAAATCATGCATTTAGATTTCATTATTTACTCATGCGGATAGCCTGCATTATTTGATTTCCTTTTCATGATATGTATGATGGTTGGCATGATTGGAATTGTTTGTATAACTAAAATAAGACGATGGTTTATTAAGAATCCACGTACGGTACGATTGACGAGCCTGAAGCAGATCGAGGTGGCATCTCCTATATGTCACCACTTGAGATCATTGAGCCACAAAGCGGACTGTAGGTGTTCCCACTCAGAGTTGATTGTGACAGCTCGAAGTCTTTGGGAGATGGTACAATGCCATGGTAAGTACACTCTCTTAGGCTGTGATGTGAGTGTCGATCGATTTTAGATGGTTATTGGAACCCTCTGAGATTTGATTGGATCACAGGGAATACCGAGAGACATTTCAACCCTCTTTCGGTCTTAGATCACAACTAAAACAAATGAATGTTTGAAACGCCTAATGTTTGAAAGTGCGTGAAATATTTTGGATTGGGTTTGTATAATGCATGTGTTGTGTAGGAACGATCCACTGAGCTTTCGAGCTCCCTTCCATTTCTATCTTTTAGGTACACATGGACTTAGAGTACTGTAGCCTACGTTAGAAGACTTGCACTTGGATTGGACACCTCACAGGGAGGTCGTCTAGGATAGGTGACTTGCAGGTCACGTTTTATATATTTTATTGGATTATTTTAATGTATTTACATTGGTTTAACTTTAGTTGTTTTACTTTTCAATGGCTTTCCTTGTTTAACGATTTTGGGTTGAATGAATAGTTTTAAAGTATTTTTCGCTGCATTATTGATGACTTGTATTATGGTATCCAGGGAATGTTCGAGAGAATTATTTTAACTCTTTTATTTTGTACGAGAAATTATCTAGAGATTGACTTGAGAACAAATTGATATAAACTTGATTTTGAAGAAAAAGATTTGGACAGAACGAAACTTTTAGGTAGCATCTCCATTTTCATCGGGCGACGATCCACACGTGAGGTAACACGTGAACGGAGGTCCAGTTGAAAATTGGGGTGTTACATTGGGCATTACTAATGGACAATATCTCGGATGTTAAGATTGAACGGAGGTCCTTTCAATCTTAATGTTAACCTAAAATAATTGAATTGCTTGAAACGCCTAATGTTTGACAAGTGTATGTATGTTATGTATTTTGACTTGAATAATGCTTAAGATGTATTGTGTGTGATCCATTGGGCTATTGAGCTTACCCATTTATTCTTTTTCAGATAACCATTAAAGAAACTTGTGCTGACAAGTAGTGAGGAGACATCTAATAGTATTAGTATGCCTCATAGATGAGGATGTGTAGGAGTAGAAGTTTATTTTCTATCTTCTAGTCGTAGGGCATGATACCCACTATTCATTTTGTTTATTTACTTGTTGGAGGCGGCCATTATGCTAGGTGTTGATTATTTCATGTGAATCCCGGCCATGGGGCCCTTGCTTAGTCAATATTACTATTAACTTATCATCCCAAGGGTTTTGGTTATTCATGTTATGAATCTGTTTGTTTATCCACTTGGATTTGTTGTGGGATATGACCTAGTGCAACGAGGAGATCAATGATGTGAGAAATAAGTAATATCTCAATTCTTGAAGAGTGAAATGTGACAAAGCAAGTGTGATTGCATATACGACTCAACTGTGAGATGAACATGTTAATTGTGATTGATTCAGGAATCGGGGTGTTACAAAGGTGGCAACAAAGCTCGATATGTAGGTTACTGGGTAGAATGTTTACTTTGTTTCCAAAGGTGGTATCATAGCTCAATTAGTAGATATACAGGGAAAATGTCAGAACTTAGGGTGTAAAGTATTGGGCTAGAGTCTAAGGTTTAGACTGTAGGTTGCTAGTTCGATGAAGGAATTGTGCAGTGGTAATGTTGGACATTTAGGTCTAGGACAGACCTTAGGTGCGGCCTAGGGTGTTATCAAGGTGGCATAGTGGATCAAATGGATTTAAAAGCTTTTAGGGCATAGGTTAGTGACTGAAAACATGTGATAATAGAGTACTTGAATAGTCAGGACATGAGATCGGGAACATTCTGCATTTTTGGTTTCTATGTGGTATGGGATGCATAGGAGTTTGAGGTATGGAAGAATCTTGGACTTGGAGATTGATGGACCATGTTTGGTAAATGGTTGGCAACTTTGGAGGAGCTTGTTTTCTGATGCTTAACTAGTATGGGAAAGTTATGTATAACAGGGCTTGGGAGGCCTTAGTCATCCAAAACATTTACATAATTTTATGGGTGCAGTGAGATTTTTAAGTGAAAGTCTATGTAGCTGGGTAAGGGTGGTATGAGACATTTGAACTTGAAGGCATGGATGGAAGCTTGAAAGCTTCTATACGCTAGCGTGACATTGTATGATTATATGTGTGATTGCTTTGTTTGCATGCTATACTCATATGTATTTTTGAAAAATATATTTTATGAAAATTCTAATTATTGAGGCCAAATCCTGTACCCAAAAAACATCAAAGGTTTCAGAGTAAACTCATTGTGGACTTAGAAGCATAAACCAATAGGCTAGTGAACAAACAAGAACTTAGAGACATGAATCTATAGTCATGTTAGTACTACAAAAATAAATACTTTGGTTGTATATATATGTGGATGTTTACTGTAATACCCTGAAAGCTCTGTACTCAATGAAATAAGAATTGTCACCCTTTCAGGAAAATTTGAGTACAGAACGAATCTAGCCTCATTTTAGAGCCAAATTCAGAGAACTCTAAACCCTCATTTAGTGACTCATATGAACCTAAAAC
>JAJIYU010006221.1:0-20970 GCA_030144865.1 Tinospora cordifolia | reverse complement strand
GACCTCGAGCCTATGGTCTCACTATCGGTGTATGACTACATATATCTCAAATCAACTCATGTAGCTCAAACATATGAAACCATTCAATCGATGACAATTTCAATCATTTTTTATGCAAGGAATATAGTTAAGATAACAACTAGGTCAAACTACTCACCTCAGGTCCCGTGCACTGATGTCCCCTCGACACTCGGCCCAGTCTCGCGATATACGCTCAAATCTTCATTATATTAACTCAATTTCAGTTCCTCATGAAATGTTATTTAATTTCGGTCCCACTACCCCTAGTCGGTCTTAGTCGACCCAAAATTCGACTCAATCAAACCCGGTCAATCGGTCAAACTTGGTCAACCTTGGTAAGACTCAGTCATCTTAGTCAGAGTTGGCCAACATTGGTCAATATGGTCAAAATCAAGTCAATTGGGTCAAAATTTTCAATTTTTAATACTTAACCAATTCTAAGCCTTTTAGTTTAATTTGCGTAGCAAATTTGTCAATTTTCTTGTGATCCATTCAACCGTTGGATTTACGCAAAACTTTCCAAATTTTATTCCGATCCTTCAAATATTCACTAAAATTTTATGTTTCTATTTTTGGATTTCATTTGATACGTTTTCCAACTGAAATAACAGGAACCTTCAATTCTGAATTTTCCTTTCTATCTATAGAGTGGAGTTCCTGAATTTTCTATGATAAATCCGACCGTTGGATTTGTATGAAAATTTTCAGATTTGATCTAAATCATTCAAATGTTCCTAAAAATTTTTGTTTCAAATTTTCTGATCTCATTTACTACAGTTTTTGAGTGGAATCATAGAGATGATCAAATCTGGTGCTATTTGTTCTAATTGCGCAGCAGGAATTCACCATTTTTCTGCTGTCAATCCGTATATCAGATTTGCGCAATATTTTCCAGTTATGATCTACACTTCATACGGTATCTCCAAAATTTTATTTCATGAATTTTGGACCCCGTTTAGTATGTTTTTCAAGGGTGATATCAGGAAATTTTTGTTTTCCGAATTGCATATGACAGACAGTCAAGAGACAGCTTATTTAACTCCCTTAGACTTATCTATTTGTGACCAAATTTTTCCACAACATTCCTAGTTGTTTCATGAAAGAATCCTCCAAATTTCATGCAATTCAGACATGTCTAAGTATTTTTAAAAATTCATAACAGCAAGCACAAAATTATGGTATGATGACATATTTTTCCAAAAATTTTCTAAGTATTAGATTAGCACGTTCGGCAGCCCATTTCGACACCCTTTTTGACATGGTTCAAGTGTTCATTAGCTATTCTTCACAAAATGGAAAACGAAGTAGACACAACAAGCTTCGAAAAGAGCCATATTACCTGAAAATCGGAGTTCGGATGAATGAGATATCGGCCTCGCAAGACTGGACGAACTCAATGGTTTGATTTTTCTGGGTTTCGCAGTGACGAACAGCCCCCCTTCGACGCCATTTTTGACATGTTTCAAGAGGTCAGTTGGTGTTTCTCATAAAAAAAAAGTTGAAGTAGACATTATAAGCTTCAAAACGAGCTATGGTACCTCAAGATCGGAGTTTGGATGAGTGAGATATCGGCCTCGCAAATCTGGACGAACTCAATGGTTCCATTTTTCTGGGTTCATCTGTGACGAACAGCCGACCTTCGTGGTGATTTTCATCTCAACAGGCCGATTTTTTTGTCCAACGGTTTGCACAAACTTGAAGAGGGAAATGAGCTCTTTCCAAAGACACCAAGATCACCAAATTCTGAGCTCGGACGAGAAAGATATGAGGGGTAAAAGGTAGCTCGTTCAAACTGGTTTTCTGCACTAAAACCAGATTTTTGTGATGTTTTGGAGGCATTTTGCACGAACCAGAATGTGCCACATGGCCACCCACGTGGTCGGAGGAATGGTCAGGCATGGAGGTTGCTTAGCCGGAGTTCACGGGGTGCAGGGGTGGCGTGCCGGTGGTCCAAAATCAGGTGCAAAACTGCCCCTGCCATGCTTGTTGCAGGTAGTGGTTGAAGAAAAGAAGGAGGAAGAAGGAAGAAGAGAGGAGAAAGGGAGGCGGGCTGGGCTGTGTGCCCAGCCCGGCCCACATGGGCCTGGGCAGTCCAGGCCCATGCGCTTGGGCTGCCCAGGTGCTTAACTTTTTTTTTTTTTTTGTATATATGTATATATACGTATATATACTCGTTTTTCATCATTTTTTTTTAAATTGTTAAAATTACTAATAAATCACCTTTTCATCAAATCTTCTAATTACACATCAATTTTCGTCATTTAAATAATTAATTCCTCTAAAATTGAATAATTACCCAAAATTTACATTTTTCATCCAAAATTCCATTAATTACTCTAAAAATTTCATAATTGTTCTGAAAATTCAACAATTAATCCCAAAAATTATTTTCCTCAAGAAATTACATTTTTCTTATGATTTCATGTATTTTTTCCTCAAAATTGTATTTTTTCCTATTATTCTAATTTTTTCCAATAAATGACTCAAAATTAGAAAAAATTGAGAAAAATTCATATGTTTCCACTAAAATTTCAGAAAATTCATACATTAGACCCGATAATTTTTGTACATCAAATTATGGGTCGTCACAGGTATAACGTTTTTTAAAAAAAAATTCTAATTTTAAATTCTAAATAGTTCAAAATTCATTTTCTTTGATTGTAGATGCACAAAATAATAATTACAAAAATTGAACCTTTAGTAGTTAAAAACATAACATTTAAAGCCTTAAATTATTTTATGTGATGTGAAAAAGTAGGAGAAGCCTAAAAAATTTATTATGAAAAAAAAATCTGACTTAAAATGGAATGAGATCAACTACACATGAGTAAATTATCTTTAGAACTCAAATTTAAGTAATAGTGTTTTAGATCATTAATTCTAGTCTAAATAAAATTTATTTAGAAATGAATAAATCATAGAAACTTGAAAATTTATTTATGGGAGTTTTAAAATTTAGATTAAAGATTTAAATTACCAAAAGTATCATTTTTATAAAATATAAGCTAAAAAACATTTTAAACTAAATTTGAAAAATAATGAAGACTTAGAAAATAAATAGAATTAACCCTAAATTAGATGAAATTAATATTTAGACTTTACAATCATTTAGAAAATTATTTAAGCTTAAGAATATTTTGAATAAAATTGAATGTGAACTAAGAACTTAGAAAAGTTTTTGTTGATGATTGAATTTCAGATATTACAATCATAGTGTATCAAATCGTTCGAAGACAAGCAAGGTGGCCCTGAAGATCGGCAGAATCAGGTGGACGTAATTTTCTTGTTCTTACGTATTATATAGATTTAAAATTCAAAACATTTGTGTGAATAGTTTTAGGTTATTAGAAACTTTATTATGAAATTAATTGAATTGGTTGGTGTGATTGTGCGACGATGTGACTGAATGATGATTCTTTCAGTTTACGCATAAATATTTCATGATATGCATAAATAGAGGACATGTATTAGATAGCACTAGTTATTCATTTGATTATCATGTAGATTTCATTTTATAATAATTGTTATTTATTTAGGCTACCATTGCATTTTATGTATAATTTGAGAAATTATCTATTGGATTGTGAAATGTTTAAGTGTGATTGAATTTGTGTGTAAAACTAAAACAAGATGAAAGTTTATTAAGAATCTACGTACCGGTGCGATCGACGAGCCTGAAGCGGATCGAGGTGGTATCTCCTACATGCCACCGCTTGAAATTGACGAGCTACAAGGCAGATCGTAGGTATTCCCAACCGGAGTTGCTTGCGACAGCTCAAAATCTTTGGGATGCCAAGGTAATTACTCTCTCTTAGGCTGTGATACTAGTGACTTGACTGATTTTAGATAGTATTCAAGACTTTCTATGATTAGACGAGATCACGGGGAATACCGAGAGGCACCTCAATCCTCTTCCGATTTTAGACTTCGATCAAAACAAAATGAATGTTTGAAACGCCTAATGTTTGAAAGTGTTTGTAATGTTTTGGATTGGATATGTATAATGCGTGTGATGTGTAGGAATGATCCGCTGGGCTTTCGAGCTCACTTTCCATTCTACTTTTCAGGAACATCAGGATGTAGTGCATAGCTATCTACTTCGGAAGACTCGCACTTTTGATTGGACACCTCGTAGGAGAGGTCATCCATGGTAGGAGGTTTCAGAGGTTGTATTTGTTATTTTACATGTAACAAAATTGATTATATAATTTTCATTTGAATTTAATTTTATTATTTTACTGTATTTATCTTGATTTTGAATGCCAAATAGTCAAGTTGGTATAAAATGATTTTTATGTTTACATCCGTTGTTGCATTTACTCTGACGATTTTTCACTATTGTCACATGAATTCCGGTGAACACAGGGAAAGGTTGTTCTGATCTTTTATTCTATACAACATGCAAATTCCAGATATTGATTTGAGAATTTATTTTTATGAACTTGATTTTGAAGAAAAAGATTTTGATAGAAAGAAAATTTTTAAGTAGCATTCCGATTTTTTACGGATGATAACCCATAAAATGTGTCGAAAGTCCAGTTGAAAATTTTGGGGTGTTACATTTGCAGTAGCAGCAGGTATATTCTATACGATTTTCAAAACATTGAAGATCTGATATATTTTTTTTTATTTTCAACAGAAATTAGGGATAAATTGGTGTATACAATGTATTGTGTATTTAATGAAATGATCCGTATCAAAGACATCCAAAATCACAGGATATTGTATTTTCAACGATATTTATAGTATATATTGATTATTTTTCCTGATTTGTGGATGTTAAACAATGTGTTTACCTCCGATTTTGCATTCATCTTATACTGTGACTGAATAGTGTTTGATAAAAACTCTTAAAGAAAATAAACAGAAGATTATGAATCAAGATTTCAACGTATAAATGTATACAACTTACATTGTGATTGGGTTTTTTCAGCAATTGCAATGATGGATCTAACTATGAATAATGTATATATTGTATATAATGGAATTATTGAATACTATAAATAGTGTACATATTGTATATAAATAAACAATTTGTTTTCTTAATTAAAAATCAACTCGTTCCTCTAAACATGTTGGATATGTCTATTTTATGTATGTTTGTTGTATACAATTTGTATATTATGTGTATATTTCTTTTATATTATGTGTATACAGCCTGTTTTTTGATAATTGTGCAACTCATCCCACCATGAACTTATTTCTCTATATTATTTGGTATATATGTAGTATAGGGATTGAATATTTGTCGTATAATTCTTGTATATTATTTGTTAAAGTATAGAGATTGAATATTTCATGTATATTATGTGTAATAGTATGTTTCCTAAACATTAAGCAATTCCCTTCTGTAAAAAATTAGTTTATCTGTATATTTTTTGTATATTTGTTGTATACAGATGTATATTTGTAATATATTTCTTGTATATTATGTGTATACAATCTATTTCCTAATCATTGTGCAATTCAGCTCTGTGAAAAATTAGTTTTTTTGTATATTTGTTACATATAGATATATATTTATGGTGTACAGATGTATATTTGTGGTATATTTATTATATATTATGTGTATACAGTCTGTTTTATATAATATTATTCGACATATATGAAGAAAACTAGTTTTTTAATACTTTCTCTATATGATTTGTATATTTTCTGTATATTTATGTGTACATTCTGCTTTTTTGATTATTGTCCAATTAATCTCTTCAGAAAATTAGCTTTCTATATAAATATTTGGATTATATATTAGGTATATTTCGTGTATATAAACAGTTTCCTTATCATTGTTCAATATTTGTGACTTGGATGTAGTTAGTGTATACATCTTGTATATTTTTTGTATATCATTCTTATTTTTCTTTGACATGTGATAATGGATAAGATACCAATTTTAGTTCATCAAAGTGGGAAATGGTCAATTTAAACAAACATGAAAATTTTAAGGTAGATGGTGTGCTACTATCACTTAACACAACTTTAATGATGTTGAAAGAAATTTTAGTTGATAAATTGAAAGTAGATTTATAAAGGAGATCACTAGATATAAGATATCAAGTTTGAGAAGACTACCCTCATATGGACATCAATGATGATATGTCATTGATGTTCTATTTAGAATTGAAGAAAACTGCCAATGATAAAATTTTCTTTTATATTTTCAGGTACGAGGATGCAATGATGACATATATACTGTCAATGATAACAAATGGAAGCACAAAGTCAATATGAACGACAAAACATGCACTTGCAACCAATTCCAAATGGATGAGATACCATGTCCACATACAGTTGCTGTGATTAATGAGAAACATATGAATGTATACAACTATTGTTCAAAATATTATACAAAAGAATCAATGGTTGCCACGTATAATAGTATAGTGTATCCAATAACAGAAGAACATACATAGAGTATACTAGAAAATGTTAAAAACGAGGTCGTGTTATATCCAAGTGGAAGAGTCAGACTAGGAAGGCCAAGAAAGAGAAGATTCAAATTAGGATGAGAAACCACAGCAAGTGTTAAGTGTGGAAAATGTGGTAAAGTGGGGCATAATAAAAAAAATATATAGAAATGCACCAAAATGTAGTTAATTACTCTTATATGTGTTGTAATGACAAATATGATGATTGATTTATTGATAAATGAATCAGTCTAAAAAAATGACTTTTTAATTACATTTTATAAGTACAAATTGACAGTTATGAATATATTAAAATCACTTTGTGTTCATTCTTTTATTTGTATCCATAAATTTTGTGTATACAGTCTGTGTATTTTATGTATACTTAGTGTTTACTTCATGTAAGCAAACAATATTGTATACTTGTTATATATCGTTTGTATATTTTCTATATATTTCGTGTATATTTCCAAAAAAAGAAGTATGTTTGCCAATTATTGTGAAGGAAACTCAATTCTGCACGTAATGAGTTGTTCTGTATATTTCTTGTATAATATGCATACATGTTGTATATTTGTTGAATATTTCTTGTATATTTGTTATATACCATATGTTTCTTGCACATAAAGCAATTTAATTCTGCAAGTAATGAGTTATTCTATATATTTCTCGTATATTTCTTGTATATTATGTATATAGGTTATATATTTGTTGAATATTTCTTGTATACAGTATGTTTCCTGCACATTAAGTAATTCAATTATGTAGGTAATGAGTTGTTATGTATATTTCTTGATATACAGGCTGTATATTTGTTAAATATTTCTTATATATTATATGTATACAGTATGTTTTATGCACATTATTAGTATTTTTTTCAAAAGCATGACTGAAACACATTTTCATATGTATAAATGCTATATATTATTAGTATATTTTCGAACCTTGCCAATAGCAGTAGTCGTTTTCTTCTTTAGTTTATCAAAACCCTACTATTTACCATATGTTTTCTTCTTCTTTGAATGTGATTGGTCAGATGTTCCCAAAGCTTGATCAACCGCGGTTTCAACTACTTCTATCACATGTACTCTGGTACTTAGATTTTCAGCATCCATTGACCTTTTTTTAACCTTCTTTGAATATATAATAATATTCGACATTGTTGGAGAATGATCAAAACGGATATATTGTCAAGCAAACTTATAGCACAAAATGATCAAACAGTTCAAGAACGAAAAAGTGATGCAAGACACAGTCAAAGAAGCAAATAATACCATGAAAAGCAAAGATGGAATGTTGAAGGAGACCAGTAAAGCATGCACAAATGCAAAATCGCAAACGAAGAATAGAGAGATAAGTTGAAACTTTGAAAATAGAGCCAAAAAACCAACGGAACTTAGGGCAACGACGAACAGAAATGATTTCACGATTTGAATGTTTTTTGGCAAGTTAGTTATTTTCGAATAACCAGGTTATAACACGCCATTTTGTAATATGGTATTACCAAAAATAAAACAAAAATGTTGGTATAAATGATAAAAAGAAAGTTAAACAAAATTTTTTTGAAAATATTTTTGTAATAATGCTATATTCTATAATTTCCTCATCAACATTTAGAAGGAAACTAGGCCCTCTAGGGTCAGTCCAGCCCAGAAGTTGAATCTTGGCTAACCTGGCCCAAGATAGATTGTGTTTGTGGGCCTACATGGTGATGATTTCTCTGTTGCTTAAGGGGCGGATTACTTATTACAATGAAAACAAAACTTGGAGGAAATTACCAAAAATATTATAAGCAAATTTGTTCACAATATTATACCCCATTTTTTTTTACAAAGTTATAGATATATCATAAATCTTAAATTATTTGACAAGAAAATATTTGGGGATTCGTCGTCTTTGTCCGTGGTCTCTTTTAAACCCAATAGTGGGTTGGAAAGATTTGATGAAGGAAGCTGGCAAGATTGAAGGTCATCTCGATGTCTCCCTCACTTCTTCCGTTCACTACTCGTGCTGCCATGGAGCTATTTTCGATCAATTTATTCTGCTTGAGTCACTCTGCCGAATGAACGACTGTGGAGTGTCAGCACTTGGTGGAGATCAATGGTGACCTTCACTTGAACGAAGCCTTATGTAAATGTTGGGAGCTACACTTAGAAACTCTAATTTCAAGTGCCTTCTCTCCTTCACTTCTCTCGTTCACTACCTGTGTGACACCCCGGGCCCCCAGACTGGAACCCCAGTCCTCCTGCACGTGTCACATCGGGCCCAACGCATAGATAAGCGTTCCCTTCTACTTAGATGTCGTGCATGCGGGATGTTACAAATTTTCAGGGTCTGATCTGCCGGGAACCTAGGGTCGTCAACCTTTTTTTGACTCTCTAAATCTGTTCTCAATTTCATTAAATGAGAAAACATATTAATCTTGCTAGAAAATCATACTATGCATGTCATCAAATTTCATACATCAAAAAAATAATTTCAAACATTTCACCGGATTTTTCACAATCAATTTTTATAATGAAAATAAATTACTGTAGCGGAATCCATCAAAATAACCAACCCATACAGCAGGATTCAAGTATATCTGAACATATTCATGTGTCATTTGCCTTTGAATGCAACATCTCAAAATACACTTCAAAATTTAGTATCAAAAATAGGCTCATAGAGCCAAAGTTCCAAATAACATTTTAAAATATAAAATAGTTTCATAAGAAAATAAATGACAACATGCCCTATTCAAAATATATACAAGATCTGTGAAAATGAGACAAAAATAAAAATACGAGTCCAACAGTGACCTCCCAGTGAGGTCACTCACCAACTCCTGATCAACTGGTCAACTAGTGTACTCTACCTCTGTGAGTACCTATAAAACAAATGGGGTGAGCTCAAAAGCTCAGTGGATCTTTCCTACACATCACTAGCATTATATAAATCAAAATCCAAAACACGCACACACTTTCATTACATTAATCGTTTCAAACATTCAATTGTTTTGTTGTACTCTAAGATTGAAATAGATATACTCCCGGTGTCCCTTTGTGACACGAAATCGATCCTAATCAATACCGTCTCGAGCCACGATACCGATCTCAACCTGTCACAACATCCAAAAATAGGTGCAATGACGTACAGTCACTGCTCACCCATCCGAGAAACCCTCAGCCTTCGCAAAAGCTTTCATTAAGAACACCAATGATTGGATTTGGAATTATGAATGGTAGATATAACTGTGAGGCGTCATCAAATCCACCACCACCTCAGTACGTGGATTTTTATTATTTCATTAGTCTTCTTCAGTTTCAATCCTTTTTCATTTCATACCATATCATCATGCTATGTAATGTAAATCATAAAGCATTCCTTCAATAAACATGCCAACATGATAATTATTCAAATAATAATAATAAAACAGTTAACTAGATATTATGCGCAATCAGCAAGCATGTCATCCAAAAGTCATACCAGTCATAGCATGCATCTAACATCTTAAGCTACACAAACATTCCTTTGAACTTAAAATCTACATAATACTAGTGAGCAAGAGAATCCCACCCACCTGATAATGTAGAAGGACCCTTATGCCTACTTGCCAAGGTCAACAGTCCAAAGTCCAAAATCTGGAAAAATAGAAATTTCATAAATTAAACTCTGAATCTCCGAACCCCCAAACTACGATAAAAAATCACAATTTATATCCATTCTAGCTCATCCATATCAATTTCCTTATATAAGGGTCTCAAATATCCAGATTTCCCATTTCACTGCATCAACATACAAAACTATATTCATTTTCTTCCAAATTTAGAATATAACAACTTTAATTTTGATTGTTACCTCAAACGTTGAACGAATTGCGTTTTATCCTTGCCCAAAGGATTTTGCCTCCAAATCGCCTAGATCCGATCCAATTCTGTTAGATCCATCAAAAACTACAAATAAATAGTCAAAACTTCTAGAATTTAGTTCAGAATCATTAATTCAACAGTTTAGAAGCAAGGTCTAAGCCTACCTCGCTCCGAATCGCTTGGTGTGCCAAAACCCCAAGTCGTCCAATCACACGGTCAATTTTGTGATTTTGATGTTGTTAGCCTATGAGAATTAATTTGAACTAGTTTAAGGCTTTAGAATCTTACCTTAAATGCTTAGAATTGCTCTAGATCTGATTTGGATCATTTTGACTGACTTTGGACAAAAATCAAATTTCTGGTGACCAAAACGAATGCCTCAAAGATTTGGGATTTCCTCTTTTTGCAATACAAAATCGCATGAATAGTCCACAATTATTGTTCATCCTGTGGTATTGTTCATTGCTTTTTATTTTTTTTTAATTTTTAATTTTTTTTGCCTCAGTTCTCGCTTTTTTCCAAGATTAGTTCAAAAAGGCTCCATAAGTATTCCTTTTGTTCTCCAATTTTTTCCCAACTTTTACCAATGTGATTTATTTTATTTCTTTAATAAATATTTAATAAACATTTAAATCTTTTTTTGAACATTTTTATATTTATTTACTATTTTTAAAAAATCATTTTTAATGTGTACACGTTGAAAAATTTGAGTATTACAATCTACCCCCCCTAAAAGAAATTTCGTTCTCAAAATTTAAATAGAAAGTACCTGTATAATGTGCCCACTCAGTTAGTCCTAGTAAAAAGATTTGGGTACTTCTTCTACATCTTGCTCTCTAACTCTTAGGTCGCCTCCTCTAGGTTATGATGCCTCCACAGGACCTTAACTAGGGGTATATTCTTGGTCATAAGACTCTGCACCTTACGATCAAGGGTACTGACTACTGGCTCCTCATAAGCAGCATTGTCCCTAAGTACGACATCCTCCCAATGAATGACATGAGAAGGGTCTGGCTCATACTTCCGAAGCATCGAAGCATAGAACACATTATGTATTGAGGACATTGTACTCGGCAAATCCAGCTCATAAGCACATGGACCAACTCGTCAAAGAATCTCAAATAGATCGATATATAGAGGTCCTGGATTCCCCTTCACTCCAAACCGGCGAATCCCCTTCTATGGGTTGATTTTCAAGAAACCCAATCACGTGTTTGGAATTCTAGGGGTTTCCTCCTCCTGTCAGCATAGCTCTTTTGTCTGCTCTGCGTTGTAGCTAGCCTCTTCTAGATTTGCTTAACTTGTAGTTCATTTCTTCAATCAACTCAGGTCCAGTAAGTATTTGGTCCTCAAAATCTGCCTAGCAAGATGGTAATCTACAGGGTCTGTCGTAGAGCGCCTCATATGGAGCCATTCTGATGCTTGTCTGATAGTTATTATTGTAGGCAAACTCAGCTAAATGTAGATGCTTACTCCAATTACCTCTGAAATCCATGGCACATGCTCTAAGCATATCTTCAAGTATCTAAATGACCCTCTCGGACTGCCCATCTGTCTGTAAGTGGAATGTTGTGCTCATGGTGAGTTTGCTTCCCAATTCCTTTTATAAGGTTTGCCAGAATTGAGACGTAAATCTAGAATCTCTATCTGACACAATAGTCCTGGGAAGACCATGTAGTACCACAATCTCTCTAACATACAAGTCACCAAGTCTACTCACTGTATCAGTGGATCGAATAGGTAGGAAGTCTGCTGCCTTCGTCAATTGATTCATGATGACCCATACAGTGCCTTCCCCTCTTAGACTTCTCAGCAGGCCACTTACGAAGTCCATCGCAATACTATCCCACTTCCATTCGAGTATCAGAAGTGGCTATAACAATCTTGATGGCTTCCTATGTTTGGCCTTCACTTGCTAACAAGTCAAACACTAGGAGACATATCGGGCAATGTCTCACTTTATCCCTCTCCACTAGAAGGTTTTCTTCAAATTATGATACATCTTATCCCCACCTAGATGCATAGTGTATCTAGTTTGGTGTGCCACATCCAATAGGGTTCCTTTCACCTGTCCAGAACTAGAAACATAGAGTCTGTTTCCCAATCTCAATGCACCATCTAAATCAAGCTAAAAATATGTATGCTTGCCCTATCTAACGCACTCAATCAGATCTAAAATCCATCTATTAGTATTCTGCTCCTCTCTAATCTGGTGTAAAATGTTTGGCTGGCAAGTCACCGCATACGAATAGGCATGTCTCTCATCTGTGTCTATACTCAAATTGTACTGACTAATCAATTGATACATCCACGCAATCTCCTCATCCTTCTGGCTAGATTTTTTGCTAAGCGCATCAGCAACCACATTCACCTTGCCTGGATAGTAGTGTAGCTGAAAGTCATAATCATTCAGGATCTCTAGCCATCTCCTCTGGCAAAGATTCAGTTCCTTCTGAGTATAGATTTATTTGAGGTTCTTATGGTCTAAATATAAATCAAAGTTCTCACCATAAAGATAATGCCTCCAAATCTAAGTGCAAACACGATTGCTACAAGCTCCAAATCGTGTGTGGGGTAATTCTACTCATGTGGCTTCAGTTACCATGAAGCATGGGCCACTGCTATCCCTCCTGCATCAGTATTGCACCCAATCTGCTGAGTGATGTGTATGTGCGCAGGTGTACTTCACACCATAGGTAGGTGTAAGTAGAACTGGTGTTGTAGTCAGTAGTTTCTTCAATTTCTGAAAGGAGTTCTCACACTGATCATTCCAAGTGAACTTCTCTCCTTTCCTAGTCAACTTTGTTTTTGGACCCACTATTTTAGCGAAATCTTTAATAAACCTGTGGTAGTATCCAGCTAACCCAAGAAAACTCCTAATCTCTATAATTGTGGTGGGTTGCTTCCAGTCGAATACTGCCTGTACTCTCTCTGGGTCCACTGCTATCCCTTCATCTGAGACTACATGGCTAAGAAACTTGACCTTCTTCATCCAGAACTTGCACTTACTAAACTTGGCATATAATTGGTTCTTTCTCAAGATCTCCAAGACTATATGCAAGTGTTGCTCGTGTTCAGCATCTGTACGAGAATATATCAGAATGTCATCCATAAAAACTACTACATACTGATCTAAGAACTGGCTGAAGCCTTTGTTGATTAGATCCATGAATGCAGCTGGAGCATTGGTCAACCAAAAAGGCATCACTATAAACTCAAAGTGACCATACTGCGTCTTGAAGGCTATCTTTTATAGAACAGACTCCTAGATCCTTAACTGGTAGTACCTTGACCTAAGATCAATCTTAGAAAAGTGTTGTGCCTCTCTCAATTTATGCCCTTCTCAACTAATCAAGGAGGTCATCGATCCTCGACAATGGATATTTGCTCTTGATTGTAACATGATTCAGCTTTCGGTAAACAATACACAACCTCATGGATCCATCTTTCTTTCTAACAAATAAGATTGGAGCTCCCCAGGGCGACTCGCTCTGTCTAATAAAATCCTTTGCCAGAAGCTCGTCTAACTACATCTTCAACTCTATCAGCTCCACTGGTGCCATTCTGTACGGTGGAATAGCCATGGGATTGGTACCAGGATGTAGCTCAATCTTAAACTCGATCTGCTTGTGTGGTGGAAGTCCAGGCAAATCATTAGGGAACACATCAATATAATCACATACCACAAGTATCCCCTAAACCTCCTTAGTCCCCTCTGCATCCTCCTCTACTAATAGCTACCTAAAATCTTCTTTCTGCTTGATAGCATACAAGAGAGCTAAAATAGGACTCCTTGACAACCTCTGTACATTCCCATCAATTCTAAGCAACTCACCAGATGGCAACCTGATGGAAACTTCCCATCTCTAGCAATCAATTCTATGCCTGATACTAAGTTAACCAGTCCATCCCCAGTATCACATCATAGCCGCCAAGATGCAGCATGCAGAGATCTGTTGAAATCAATTGATCTTCGAATGTGAGTTTGCATCTACATAACTTCCTCAAACTCTGAGCTTGAGGTGTTTTATGTGCCTCCTGACCACTCGATCTTACTTGTGAAGGTCCTGCAGACTGGTCTGATCTGGTCCTTTTCCTACCCTTTAGTGTCTACTCAAACTCTAGATTCCTCTCGACCATCTGCACTCTTTCCACTGCATTTAATAAGGTCATCATCTTAAATGGTGTCATTATCTTTCGGATCTCAATTCTCAGTCCCTCAATAAAGTAGTCTACTCTGGACTGCTCATTTACGAACAAAGTGGGAGCAAACTTGCACAATTCCGTGAATCTCTACTCATACTCTGTAACAAGCATGCCTCTCTACGTTAGTCTGACCAACTCTGACTGCAACTACCTCTGTCTCGTCGTGGAGAAGAACTTGGTATAAAATCTAATCTTAAAGTCCTCCCATGACATGGTTGACTGATCAATGGTGGGATCGGCTACAATCATCTCCCACCAATGGTAGGTTGGTCCTACCAACTGATGCACGACAAGTGCTACTCTCCTGGGTCCAACTGCCCCCATAGCATCCATGTGCTTATTCATCTCAGAGAACCACCTATCTACCAGCATAAAATCACCAGTCCCCTCAAATGTACTGGGACGCAGCTTCTAGAACTCTACCAGAAGATCCTTCTGTTCCCTGTCAAAATCGGCTATCTTGCTCTGTGGCACTACCTCTATAGAAGTAGATCCTTGGTGTACCTGAAGCTAGGCCTGTACCAGTGGCTCTATAGGTAACTGTGGCTACACTTGTGGCTGTACTGGTGCTGGCGGTTGTGTAGATGCTAATAGCTGCAGGGTCCTAATAGCCTGTTCCACTGCCCTCTACATCATCTCTGTAATAGCCTCTGATGTCAATACAATCACCGTCAGTGCTGGTGCCACTAGAGTACCCTCACACTAGGCCCCGACTCTACACTGGCCCCACCTCTGCTTTGACCTCTCCTGGGTCTACCTCTACCACGTCCTCTCAGCATCATCTACAAGTCAAAAATCATTTTCAGTATCTGACAACTTAATCATAAGGAAGCAGAAATTTCAATAATTGAACAAAATGTAAACTTTATTTCCAATTTCATCTCAATTTCAAACCTTTTTCCTCAAATCTTTGGACATTGTGACTTGTGATGATACCAAGAAATTTAAACCTACTAATAACTATCTCGTCGTCATGCTACTGTGACTCTAAGTTCAAATCTCTAGGTTTTTAGTATGTCTTAGTGGCCTAGGGTTTATCATCTAAGTCGATAGCATTTTATTTGTTTATAGATATAGGAATTCAGGTAACAATACTCAAAATAATATGCTATATATATCACACACAAACACCTAACAAAAAAATCAAACAATGTACGCTGGCATAATGGAATCCATGTTCCATTGCGACTAGTAAATTTATGTCAAATCCTAGTCTCTAAGGATGACGCAAGACCCTCCATACGTGACTGTCTCATACTAGTTGAATACAGTGCGCGCAAGTTCTTCCAAAGAGTTCGTTCATTGCCCATTACAATTTCACAAGTGTTTCGCTCCCTAAGGCTGATGCAAGACCCACCGTACACGACTGTCCCATACTTAGTAGAATACAGTGCGTACAAGTTCTGCCGAAGGAACCAACCAGTCGACCACTCACCATACCTAGTCGCCAGTCTTCGAGTTCAAGTTTCCTCTATACCTCATCATCTCTAAGCATACCACACTGAGATTTCTCACCAAAGTATTATAGAGATATTTGTGATACAGGATCCTCCTGAGCCGTGTCATAACCAATCAAGTGTGCGTTTTCACATTATAAGTTTTTAACTTATGTTGTAAAAGTTTTTAATTAATGATCCACTGTGCCTTCTAGCACACTCGGTCTTTACCTAGACCTAGTGTTTCAATACTTAGTAAATTTCTTTTTTTCAATGTAATACCATCGATCCCAAGTCTCAGACAATTTCCTAAGTAGCACAACACTCGTAGGGAGCAAAGCTTTCACCTACATGGCTACTACCCGTACTTCTGTCCACCTATGACTGGTAACTCAAGCAAGTTGGTATCATCCAAGTCTTCTCTAAACTTCTAGCCACCTAGTCAGCTAGTCACTAGTAGGTAACCTTTACTCATTTCACTTTTCAAAAATTCAAATCCAGTAAAAATTCATTTCTAGTGAAAATCCAATCCAGTGACCATTTTAGTAAAAAATCTAGTCCAGACCATTGTGTTGGACTGCACTCTTTTCCTAGCGAGCTAGTAACTGAGCTCTAATACCACTCTATGATACCTCGAGCCCTCAGACTGGAACCCAAGTCCTCCTGCACGTGTTATGTCGGGCCTAGCGCATAGATAAGCGCTCCCTTCGACTTAGATGTCATGCCTGCGGGACGTTACAAATTTTTTAGGTCTAATCTGCTTGGAACCTAGGGTCATCAACCTTTTTTCAACTCTCTAAATCCGTTTTCAATTTCATTAAATGAGAAAACATTTTAATCTTGATAGAAAATCATATTATGCATGTCAGCAAATTTCATACCTCAGAAAAATAATTTCAAACACTTCACTGGATTTTTCACATTCAATATTTATAATGAAAACAAATTACTTGTCGCAACCCACTTCGTAAAAGTGACGTCACGACCGGCACATAATACCATGTACGCTACACCTACGTATATAATACTATGTCAGCCTCTTAAACTCAATACTACTCAATATCCATACGAACATTTCGACAGAGTCTCCCCTAAAATTTGGATTTATCACAAATAAATTCATCACCTAATAAACACATTATCAATCCACAATTCACAACAAATAATATTAAACCACATACTTTCATCAATCATAACTCATAGTTCATAATTTACAAAGTTCCACTCTTAACTAGTATAAACAGATCCAAATCCCTCTAATGATAGTACATATACAGTGATAATTATTATTATACAAAAAAAAACCCACAAAATAATTAAACCTACGCATACAGCAGTAACTGAACAGTCAACTACCCTTCTTGTGGCGATTTCTTCCCTTTCTTATATGTTCCTGAAATATTAAAGATAATAAGTGAGCAACAACATAACAAGTGAATAATCTTTATCTATGGCATTTAGATGCATTTAAATAATCATGCAAAAAATCAAATTGGATAAAACAGTTAAATTTATCACGCATATTTAAGCCATACATACATGCATTCAACATAGTGATCATGCTATTTTCAATGCATCATTTAATAAAACATATGTACATCCACATCTTTCAGAAGTAGAGTCAGTCTCACTTCTTGTCTGACCTAGACAATAGTAGACTGTATATCTAATTATCACCCACTCCACAACCATTTCGAGGATTATCACATACAGAAAGGCTGATACTTCTCATGGCAGTCTCACATGGATTATCACATAAGAAGTATTATTCTCTAGGGCTCAGTCCATCGAAACGATATCGTATTTTAGATCTGCTCTTGCAAATCCAAAACACGTTGTCGTGTAAATACAGTTTATGAATTTCAAATCCAATGCAACAAATGTCAATATAGGTAGCCTGCTTACATTCAAATCATTTTCATATCTACAATGCATATAAATAACCAAGATAAAGAAATACTCACAGATTTCCAACAGCTTAACTCGCTCGACATGTATTTCACTTCCTGCTATAATACCCAGTCTCTCCCAAATTTACTGTAAAATCCAATAATATATAATCTATCATTCCATAAATAGTATATATTTCTATCTGCATCAATTTTTATTTCATAAAAATCAAGGGTTTTGACATAATGTCATCATTCACATAATACCAGAAATAATTATTATTCACCAACATTACTGTCCAACCAATTTCTAATATCTGCTCCGAAAATCTAGATTCCAATTCACTAAAAACAACTTATCACATAAATAATTCATATCCATAATCACAATTAATTTATTTTTATAAAGGATTTCTAACGTATTTATTTTTCATATTTAATCATATACGGGTATTAGACAACACGTATGACTGCACATTAGCTCGAATATTCTCAATAACCTTTAAAATAAGTTTTCTGCTCAAATCCCATATTTTTACAACAGAAAATAAAATAAATAAGCTTCCAGATCATATTTTTCTGTAATTTTCTTAAATTTTCACAAATAATCTCATTGATCAATCATTCACCAAAAATCTATTTGCTATCCAAAATTCACAAATTTGGTGTCGATGGGTACGTATTTTCATTCTCTACGTTTCTATGGGTTTCAATCAAAGTTGTATTTGGGTTTAACATACCTAAAAGCCTATCCAAAGGTTATAAAACTTTGGGTATTTATTTTAAAATTTACAGGGTAAACTAACACAATCTAACCACATATCTAGGATCTACTTATCGCCATGAGTGTTTTGGTATAATTTTTGTTGAGTTTTACTCACTGTGAAAAAATATCCAATTTTTGGGTATAGCTATAAAACATCGTCTACAGTAAAAATTACACTCCTAGGTTCATAGTACAAAGCTTAATTAGCATTTTTGTAACTAAAATTTAAAAAACTAACTTACATGTGCGTCGAATCCGGCGAGAAAATCAAATTCCCCCTTCTTTTTGTTCATTTTTGGTCTCTCGTTTCTAATGGTTTTTACTTCTAGAAAGAAGGTGAAATGAAGTAATGCTGCAAGCGACCTCACGTGCTCCATTTTATTCATTTCACCAGCCACTCAACCCATTTGCTCAACCGTCCCATTAGCTTTTGTTTTCATCAAGCTGGTGAAATATCATACAACTTTAATTACTAACCACCACCCACATATACATTAGAAATCACAAACGTCCCATGATTTATTTGTCCACATATACATTTGTCATTTAACCAACTTGCCTTTAATAAATGCTCACCCATCTTGTTTTACACCAACCGTCCACTTAACCTTATAAATACAAACCACCTATTCACATATATATATAAAATCATGATAATCGAATTGAGCCAAATGAATTTTGATTGTCAATTATCTTATTCATTCTTGTATATAATATATTTTCATTCATTCATTTCATTTTTTTCCTACCGCACTTTAATCATCCACTTTACATTAATGCATTGTATACCTATATAGTATAGTTTAATTTTGATTTGGACCCCACCATCTCATTTCATTATATTAGATATACATATATACATACATACATACATATAGTATATATATATATATATATGTGTGTGTGTGTGTGCGTATTTTACACCCCAATTATTATTATTATTTTTAATTCAATAATAGTTTTTTAACTAATTTAATTTAAATTAATTTGTACACGCAACGTGTACTTTTAATACATGTGTAAAATTAACATGTACGTACACACTAGTTTGTACAAATACATATATTTATATTGATTTATTTCTATTTAAATTAATTTACGTGTCTAATTAAAATTTGGAGTGTTACATTACTGCAGCAAAATCCATCAAAATAACCAACACATATAGCAGGATTCAAGTATATCTGAACATATACATGTGTCATTTGCCTTTAAAGGCAACATTTCAAAATACACTTCAAAATTTAGTATCTAAAACAAGCGCACAGAGCCAAGGTTCCAAACAACATTTTAAAATATAAAACAGTTCCATAAGAAAATAAATGGCCACATCCCCTATTCAAAATATATAAAAATTTGTGAAAATGAGACAAAAATAAAAATACGAGTCCAACAGTGACCCCCTAGTGAGGTCACTCACCAACTCTTGATCAACTGGTCAACTAGTGTACTCTACTTCTGCGAGTACCTATAAAACAAATGGGGTGAGCTCAAAAGCTCAGTAGATCTTCCCTACACATCACTAGCATTATATAAATCAAAATCCAAAACACTCACACACTATCATTATATTAATCGTTTTAAACATTCAATTGTTTTGTTGTATTCTAAGACCGAAAGAGATATACTCCCAGTGTCCCTCTATGACATAAAATCGATCCTAGTCAATACCATCTCGAGCCACGATACCATTCTCAATCTGTGACAACATCTAAAAACAAGTGCAATGATGTATGGTCATTGCTCACCCATTCGAAGAACCCTCAACCTTCATAGGAGGCTTCATTAAGAACACCAACGATGGAATCTGGAACAATGCGTGGCAAATATAATTGCGAGGTGTCATCAAATCCACCACCGCCCCGGTATATGGATTTTTATTATTTCATTAATCTTCTTTAGTTTCAATCCTTTTTCATTCCATATCATATCATCATGCTATGTAATGTAAATCATAAAGCATTCCTTTATTGAAGATACCAACATGATAATTATTCAAACAATAATAATAAAACAATTAACCAGACATTATGGGCAATCAGCAATCATGTCATCCAAAAGTCGTACCAGTCCTAGCATGCATCTAACATCCTAACCTACAAAAACATCATGCTTTAAACTTAAAATCTATATAATACTAGTGAGCAAGAGAATCCCGCATACCTGATAATGTAGAAGGACCCTTTCGCCTACTCGCCAAGGTCAACGGTCCAAATTCCTAAATCTAGAAAAATAGAAATTTCATAAATTAAACTCTGAATCTCCAAACCCCCAAATTACGATAAAAAATCACAATTCATATCATTCTAGCCCATCCATATCAATTTCCTTATATAAAGTTCTCAAATATTCGAATTTCCCATTTCACCACATCAGCAGACAAAAGTATATTCA